>JASAND010009641.1:0-137210 GCA_030248195.1 Trissonchulus latispiculum
CACGTTTCCTAGAGTTTAGATTATCACTTTTAAGCGTGTCTTTGGTTTTCACTTTTCTTCGGGTGTCTTAGATTTATTTCAGTGTGCGCACCTAATCAGGGGTGCCTCACTGACGTTAACCTAAGCCATACGATAGAAAGCACACGAATTCAACTTCAGCATACGTTGCTCCTGCATCTACACGCTTCCTAGAGTGCCCTTAGATTTTAACTTTTCTTGCGAGTCTTTGGTTTTCACTTTTCTTCGGGTGTCTTAGATTTATTTCAGTGTGCGCACCTAATCAGGGGTGCCTCACTGAAGTAAACCTAAGCCATACGATAGAAAGTACACGAATTCAACTTCAGCATACGTTGCTCCTGCATCTACACGCTTCCTAGAATGTCCTTAGATTATAACTTTTTTTGCGAGTCTTTGGTTTTCACTTTTCTTCGGGTGTCTTAGATTTTTTCAGTGTGCGTACCTAATCAAGGGTGCCTCACTGTAGTAAACCTAAGCCATACGATAGAAAGCACACGAATTCAACTTCAGCATACGTTGCTCCTGCATCTACACGTTTCCTAGAGTGTCCTTAGATTTAAACTTTTTTAGCGAGTCTCTGGTTTTCACTTTTCTTCGGTTGTCTTAGATTTATTTCAGTGTGCGCACCTAATCAGGGGTGCCTCACTGTAGTAAACCTAAGCCATACGATAGAAAGTACACGAATTCAACTTCAGCATACGTTGCTCCTGCATCTACACGCTTCCTAGAATGTCCTTAGATTTTAACTTTTTTTGCGAGTCTTTGGTTTTCACTTTTCTTCGGGTGTCTTAGATTTTTTCAGTGTGCGTACCTAATCAGGGGTGCCTCACTGAAGTAAGCCTAAGCCATACGATAGAAAGTACACGAATTCAACTTCAGCATACGTTGCTCCTGCATCTACACGCTTCCTAGAGTGTCCTTAGATTTTAACTTTTTTTGCGAGTCTTTGGTTTTCACTTTTCTTCGGGTGTCTTAGATTTATTTCAGTGTGCGCACCTAATCAGGGGTGCCTCACTGTAGTAAACCTAAGCCATACGATAGAAAGCACACGAATTCAACTTCAGCATACGTTGCTCCTGCATCTACACGCTTCCTAGAATGTCCTTAGATTTAAACTTTTTTAGCGAGTCTTTGGTTTTCACTTTTCTTCGGGTGTCTTAGATTTATTTCAGTGTGCGCGCGCACCTAATCAGGGGTGCCTCACTGTAGTAAACCTAAGCCATACGATAGAAAGTACACGAATTCAACTTCAGCATTCGTTGCTCCTGCATCTACACGCTTCCTAGAATGTCCTTAGATTTTAACTTTTTTTGCGAGTCTTTGGTTTTCACTTTTCTTCGGGTGTCTTAGATTTATTTCAGTGTGCGTACCTTATCAGGGGTGCCTCACTGAAGTAAGCATAAGCCATACGATAGAAAGCACACGAATTCAACTTCAGCATACGTTGCTCCTGCATCTACACGTTTCCTAGAGTGTCCTTAGATTTAAACTTTTTTAGCGAGTCTCTGGTTTTCACTTTTCTTCGGTTGTCTTAGATTTATTTCAGTGTGCGCACCTAATCAGGGGTGCCTCACTGTAGTAAACCTAAGCCATACGATAGAAAGTACACGAATTCAACTTCAGCATTCGTTGCTCCTGCATCTACACGTTTCCTAGAGTGTCCTTAGATTTAAACCTTTTTAGCGAGTCTTTGGTTTTCACTTTTCTTCGTGTGACTTAGATTTATTTCAGTGTGCGCACCTAATCAGGGGTGCCTCACTGAAGTAAACCTAAGCCATACCGATAGAAAGCACACGAATTCAACTTCAGCATACGTTGCTCCTGCATCTACACGCTTCCTAGAGTGTCCTTAGATTTAAACCTTTTTAGCGAGTCTTTGGTTTTCACTTTTCTTCGGGTGTCTTAGATTTATTTCAGTGTGCGCACCTAATCAGGGGTGCCTCACTGTAGTAAACCTAAGCCATACGATAGAAAGTACACGAATTCAACTTCAGCATACGTTGCTCCTGCATCTACACGCTTTCTAGAGTGTCCTTAGATTTAAACTTTTTTGGCGAGTCTTTGGTTTTCACTTTTCTTCGGGTGTCTTAGATTTATTTCAGTGTGCGCACCTAATCAGGGGTGCCTCACTGTTGTAAACCTAAGCCATACGATAGAAAGTACACGAATTCAACTTCAGCATACGTTGCTCCTGCATCTACACGTTTCCTAGAGTGTCCTTAGATTTTAACTTTTTTGCGAGTCTTTGGGTTTTACTTTTCTTCGGGTGTCTTAGATTTATTTCAGTGTGCGCACCTAATCAGGGGTGCCTCACTGTAGTAAACCTAAGCCACACGATAGAAAGTACACGAATTCAACTTCAGCATACGTTGCTCCTGCATCTACACGCTTCCTAGAGTGTCCTTAGATTTAAACTTTTTTAGCGAGTCTTTGGTTTTCACTTTTCTTCGGGTGTCTTAGATTTATTTCAGTGTGCGCGCGCACCTAATCAGGGGTGCCTCACTGAAGTAAACCTAAGCCATACGATAGAAAGTACACGAATTCAACTTCAGCATACGTTGCTCCTGCATCTACACGTTTCCTAGAGTGTCCTTAGATTTTTACTTTTTAGCGAGTCTTTGGTTTTCACTTTTCTTCGGGTGTCTTAATAGATTTATTTCAATAAATATTCTCATTCGTGAAAATAGTCAATAGTGTTACTTCGAGGTACAATATAGCTTTAAATAGAATAGATTTTGTGAAATATATATATATATATATATATATATATATATATATATATATATATATATATATATATATATATATATATATATATCCCTTTTCGTCTTTGTACAATATTATAGTGCTGTACTTTTTTCAGTCATGTGCATAAATGGATTCTTGGTTATCGGTAAAGTCTGGCCCATCATTTGCTTCCTTAATAGAAGGTTCACCTTTAACCACAGTAAATCGTATTGATGCGTGGTTTGCCTACAATTCTCATTATCGACCTGCCTTTGTTCCCGGTTTCGGACCATTAATCGCTGGAATCAGTCCACCCTATACGGGAAAGTCTCTCTGTGAAAGGCTACGTGATGTAATTCGTTCCAGCCAGTCTGCTAAAACTAAACGTCTCGTCCCTCGTTCTTCCGGTAGAAGTTATAAATCTATGGCTATTCCGTCTCCAGAGAGTGTCAACAATGTGGAAGTAAGCCCTGCCGAAAACGCTGTAGAAATTTCAAATGATTCTGTCTTGCTCTTCGCCGACCGAACTGTTATTGTCAAAAATCTGCACAGGAAGCCTTCCTGTAGTTTGAAATCTCTGGTTGCTGACTGTATCAATTCCTTATTAAACGGCGTCGACCATAACCCGATTATAACATTTGCAGTTTTGCCCATTTCCCATAAGAAACCGAAACCGATTGCCGTCTACCTGTCCTCTGCCGCGATTGTAGATGAATTGGTTGCGCAGTTTCCCATTTCTCGCTCATTGGGCGGTGGAGTTTCAATTGAAAAATGTCGTTGCTTTTCTCCAATAATTTATGGCAATCTGCTCAGAAGCCTTGAAGCTGAGAAAATTCGTAAAACAGAACCTGTGTAAATGTATATAATCTTGGCTTAAGTGCCCCCCCCCCCTTTTGCAATTCCTCCACTCGTCGCCACGGACACTTCGAGGGCTCCCCTAAACTCACTTTGAGGTTCTTTTCATAAAACTTTTCAGGATTTTCGTAATTAAAGCATATCTTTGCATGAAATCTTCGGTCGAAAATTGATTAGATTGGTGTTTAATGGTGTCTAATAAGTAGATTTTAACTTTTCTACGGAAATGGTCTTTAGTCTTTGGTCTTTCTAGGTCTTTAATAGTCTTTGGTCTTTCTAGGTCTTTAGGATAAATTCAGTGTGCGCACCTAATCACGGGTGCCTCACTGAGGTAAACCGAGTACCCGTGCCAGTAGAATAGTACAACCATTCATTTTCCGCATTGCTTCTACAATTTACTTTAGGGTGTCTAAATCTGATATGGCTATCCACTCCACACCGGCGCGCGCGCATGTGTGTGTGTGTGTGTGTGTGTGTGTGTGTGTGTGTGTGTGTGTGTGTGTGTGTGTGTGTGTGTGTGTGTGTGTGTGTGTGTGTGTGTGTGTGTGTGTGTGTGTGTGTGTGTGTGTGTGTGTGTGTGTGTGTGTGTGTGTGTGTGTGTGTGTGTGTGTGGGTGGGTGTGTGTGCAATATTTCCCATGTTCGGTTATTTACTGTAAATCAACACTGCATACGGCTTGCTGGTTGGTGTTGTTTGCTTAAAAACTTTTTGCATAATTTTGTATGATTATTGTGTTTGTGTATTTGCTAGTATGAATCTTTCTCTGTTTATTTATTGTAAACCAACACAGCATACAGCTTGCTGGTTGGTGACTGATGTTGTTTTCCTAATCCTGTTTGCATAATTTTGTGTAAATATTAAAACTTGTGTTTGTGTAATTGCAAGTATAGGCATGCCAAGAGTTTGTGAAATAGGAAGAGTGATAAATAGGAAGAATGAGACACTCAGCTCTCCCATTTAGTTAGGCCTGCTAGATACTGGGCACATTAAGTGGAAATCTCGGGGGTGGTAGTAGCAACGCTAACCAACCGGTACCTCCCCTTTAACAATATGTGCCGAGCATCTAGCAAGCTTAAATCACTGTGTAGAGCTGCGTGCCTCAGTCTTCGTTTATAAACTCTAGGTCATTCCGTGGACTGCATCAATAAAATTTAGAATAGCAGAAGGTTTACTGGATTTCCATTCACAATTCGTACAACCTTTAGCCTTCTTCTATTCCGCAACTATACACTTTTTTGGTGCGGTCCAGGGACAATCTTATACAGATAAATTAGGGAGATAATCAACCATTAGTTATGACAGGCAAGCCCTTCGTCAGATCATTGAACAGTTTATTTGTTAAATTATTTTAGGTATATTGCGTAGGAGAGACTAAATTTAAGACAAGTCCTCATTAGCTTTAGAACAGTTTGTTCGTCCCTTTAAGCGTAGTGATTTCTTGTTGAAATGCAGATTGTGTAGGTTAGAGTAGTAGCAGAAAAGCAGAAGGTTAAAACTACCAGGATATCCATGCTAAACTCGGACTAGCTTTCACCTGTTCCGTTGCTATAATCGTTTTTTTCGCGCAGCCCAGGGACAATCTTATTTAGAAAAATTATTAGTCAGATAGCTTAATCTTTAACTGAGATGCGCAATATAAACTAGTCCTTCAGCAGATCCTAGGTCACTATTTGTTCCTGTAAGCGTAGTGATCTGCTGTTCAAAAGCAGATTGTGTTTGTTTAGGGTTGCGTCTAGGTTCAATGAGCATGTAATTCATTGTGAATGAAAGAAGAAATCATTAATTATGTGTCCACTCGTTTAGAATACTCAGAACACGCACACTGCTGTGTTTCGCGCTTCGAAACGTTCATTTTAGCGCTAAATTTCATAAACTGACTAAGTCAACGTAAAGTCACAAAGTCACAACTAATCAACGTAATGTCATGCGTCGTCAACGGAAGTCACAAATTTGAGGCGGTTGAACAGCGACCCAACCAACGTAGTGTCACAAAAATGTCCACATCACACCAACGTAGTGTCCGGACATTTTTGTGACTTTACGTTGGTCATTAACGTAAAGTCACAAAAATGTCCGCCTGTGACATTGCATCATCAACGTAATGTCCGGACATTCCGTTAACGAAGCACGTAATGTCACAAATTTTTGTGACTTTTTCATGCGGTCGATGAAACTTTATTTGAAAGACGCATAATTTATACGCTCTGGCAGTTTTTTTAGTTTTTCGTAAAAGTGCATTTTCAATTGTTTAGCTCATATTGAAGTATCGTCAATTCGATATCTTGCTTAATACTGCGCTTTTTCAAAAACAAAGAAAACGGCCTGAGCGTATGCAGATATAAAGCATATCTGGAAAATGTGATGAAGTTTGGTTGAAGCAGAGACGAGAAAATCAAAAACAAAAATTTCGGAACTTTTCATTGTTTGCTTTGGTTTTGGGAATTTGCAATGCTTTCAAGCAGCTGCAAAGTGTTTTCTGTTAAATAATACACATAAGTAATACAACGACAGTCTGCTAAAACCCAATATATTGAATTTTAGGATGAATTGTTCCTGCGCTTTTCATTGATTGTGTAAACGGTTAACGTAAATCAGCTTCAATTCAATTGGTTGTAACTTTTGATAGATACCATGTACAGAAGAGATATGCACATCATTTTGAAGCGCTTTTTGCGCTGTTTTACGTGGTAGAGTAAAATTTAATACATAAAGCTTAAATAAAATTTTGATTATTTGCGCGTGCGCAAAGCCAGGATGGTAGCTAGCCAATTATGAACTCTCTGACACCAAGATTTTGCGCAAAGATAGTTTGCCAACCAGTCTTGCTTTACCTAATGTTTTGTCAAGGTTGCTTCATCCATGGAAAAATTACGTAGAAAAGCCCGGTAGTTGTACTACCACCTTAAGGTGGTGATTCCTTTTGGAGACATCAACTTTGAACCTTTATTACTCATTCATTCCTTGGAGCTAAGAAGCCATTTTTATATCGAAATGGAGCTTAACATTTTCTCTTCCTAATGCATACAGTGAACCTAACTTTAGTTTCTGAAAATTATTTTAGTGCATTTCCGAAGTAATTTAATTTTCCAGATTTTTTGCAGATTAAAGTAAATTTTTTCATGAGGCGTCAGCCACACCATTCGATTCCACTATTAAATAGCTGGGGACCCTTTTTTTAATTATTATGAAACCGCTCTTCGTTTTAAAGATATTAGCTAAAATGTAAGCGCAACCTGGATTTTACCTACTTTTCCCTTCTTTGGCAAGCGATAATTTTAGCTAGAAAGCAGTAATCGGGGCAACTAAAAAAGGGTCCCTGGGTATTTTTGTTTAAAACACGTCCAGTAAGTGGCAACCCTCTAGTTTGCATAATGAATGCTCCACAATCGCTGGAAAAAATTTGGTCATGTTTTTGCAAAAACTACATTTTCTATGATAGCAGCGTACGGGGTAGCTAGAAAATTATAATGTCACGGATAATCGGTCTCGACGAGACCTTCAGATTGACACCCGTAGTTTAATTTTACGGCTTACGTAGACCAAGAAATGGTGGCTTATTTCATTTCTGCAAAAATGACAAGTTTTCAACGCCAAAATAGGAAAATCGACTATATCTCACGATAGCGAAAAGCTAAAAAGGTACTTCAAAAAGCAACAATATAGAGCTCAACAAGATCATCTATCGAATGAATACAATCATAGCTATGCAGCAACTGCCTAACTGTCAAAAATTGATAAAAACCTCCCTGAAGGCAGACGTCGAATTTTTGAAGAGGGATTGTGCGGAGGGTGTTAGAATACTAGAAGAACTTATCTTGGAAAGTTTCATCAAATTTCATCTTGATTTGAACCGTCAACCAATAATATGTGCCCAAAAGGAATTTGGGTGGTATCCTTTTGTGCAGTGCTTTTGTGGTGATTTGTTTGAAACGCTATAACTTTCGCAATTTTGGGAGTTACAAAGAGCTTTATACATCGTTTTAAAGCTTATTATCTCTACATTCACATGAGCTTACAGAACTGGCAAAATTAGCAAAAAAATAGCAGAAATTTTCTGACAAGCTGACATCTAACAGGATGAATATAGACCAAAAGTTTTTGAACATCGATTTCTCAAAACTGAAGAATCGGCCAAAAGTTCTTTTTGTGCCACGATATGAAGGACATATGGGCCGAGGGACGTTTTTTGGATTTGGCTCAGCAGGTCTTAACGGTCGAGAAAATCGGCCAAATGCACAGTAACACGAAATTTCGCAACTTCGGATTGAGTTTTCTTGCTACTCAATATGTTTTAACCCAAACCAAGAAAAGCGTCCCTCCGCAGAAGTACGAATTTCGATTCTGCCGAAAATCTCCGGAATCCGTCGAGTAGTTTTTGAGAAATCGATGTTGGAAACAAAATAATCGCAGTTTTGCCAAAATGGTTTTTCGGCCAAATCTCTAGCTGAAACCAATAAAGTCTGGCTAATAGGCATTCATAAAATGTGCATTTGGACGATGTATCGATTGAGTATAAGTAAGCCAATTTTGTCCTTAACATGTGGCAGTAATTTTCAAAAAACTGATTTCCTCGAAAATGGCCATTTTTTGACCCTAAAAACAGTTTTTTGCTTATACTGACTTAACCACTGGAGGTAGCTCAAAGCTTGTAAGAGCAAAAATGTTCATTTTCGAGTCCTCTTTCCAGCCATACCAACCAATGCCGTGTCTTGTCTACCTACTGGGAGCTTAAGGGGGGGCTACTTGGGTCAAAAATTCGACCCTCACCGATTTCGCTCAAATTGTGCCCATTAATACTCCCTAGGGTCCTACGTAATCCATTGAAATTTGAGCTGATTTCGTCCAGGAATAAAAAAGTTACAGTCATTCAAAATTTCCAATTCCTATTGAAAATGCCCTAAAATCGGAACTTTAAATTTTTCACTTCTGACAACGATAACTTGCTCAAATCAAAACCGTTCGGAATGTTCTATAGCTCATTTTGTAGCTAACTACAATATCTAAAACCTGTCGAAGAGCTTTTTTCAAATTTCGGAATCTACCTTTTGTAGTAATCGTTTCCGTGAGACAACACCAAAAACACAGAAATTGAAAAATCGTGAAGATGCGGTTTTTGACCGATAACTTTAAGTAGCTGCAAAATGGACGTTTGTGCCAAGAAGAAAAGTTTTTCAGAATTGGAAAAGCTATCGATTGATGCAGATATTGTGCATATTTGTAAAATTCGAAAATTTTCGAAAAATGTCAATTTTGACTTATTTTTGGGGTTGTCTCATGGAAACGATTACTGCAAAAGTTAGAAACTGATTTTAGAAAAAGCTCTTCGACAAGTTTCAGATATTGCATCTAGCTACACAATGAGCAGTAGAACGTTTCAAACGGTTTTTATTTGGATAAGTTATCGTTGTCAGAAGCGAAAAATCTAAAGTTCCGATTTTAGGCCATTTTCAATATGAATTGGAAATTTTGAATGACTGTAACTTTTTTATTCCTGGACGAAATTAGCTCAAATTTCAATGGATTGCGTAGGGCCCTAGGGAGTATTAATGGGCACAATTTGAGCGAAATTGGAGAGGGTCGAATTTTTGACCCAAGTAGCGCCCCCCCCTTAAGGTGGTGATTCCCTTTGGTCACATAAAGTTTGCACCATTATTACTCATTCATTACTTGGAGTTAAGAAGCCATTTTTATATCAAAATGTAGCTTGACATTTTCTCTTTTTAATGCATGCCACGAAACTAATGTTGCTTTTCTAAAATATTTTTAACACATTTTAGAAGAAGTATAACTTTCCAGAATTTTTGCAGACTCAAGTAAATTTTTCGCGAGACATCGTTTATATCATTCGATACCTCCACCAAATAGCTGGGGACGATTTTTTATTTATTGTGAAGTCGCTTTTCGTTATAGAAAAATAAGCTGAAATGTGTGCGTAACCTCTATTTTGCCTACTTTTTCCAAATTTGTCAAGCGATTACTTTAGCTAGAAAGCAGCAATCGGGGCAACTAAAAAATCGTCCCTGGGTATATTTCTGCAGAACACATTTGTTCAGTAGCAGCCCTCTAGCTTGCATGATGGATGCTCCACAATCTTTGGAAACAAATTGGTCGTGTTTTTGCAAAAACTACATTTTTTATGATAGCAGCCTACAGGATAGCAGTTCGAAGACGATCATGCGTCGGATAATTTGTCCCTGTGAGACCTTCAGATCGACGCCCTTAGTTTGATTTTACGGCTTGCATAGTTCAAGAAATGATGGATTCTTTGATTTCTGCGAAAATGACAAGTTTTCGACGCCAAAACAAGAAAATTGGCTATATCTCACGGTAGAGAGAAGCTAGAAACTTGCTTTAAAAAGCAAAAATGTGAAGCTCAATGAGATCTTTCGAATGAATATAGTCATAACTGTATAGCAGCTGCCAAACGTTCAGAAATTGGCAAAAACCACTCTGGCCGGAAATCTCGAATTTTTGACTCGGGATTGCGCGGAGGGTGTTAGAACGCTAAAAGAACGTATTTCGGAAGGCTTCGCCAAATTTCATCTTGATTTACGCCGCCAAACAACAATATGTGCCCAAAAGGAATCACCACCTTAAGGTGGTAGTACCACTACCGGGGTGGACTTTGAACAAATGCTGTGAACTAAATACTCAATGAATCGGCTTGAAATTTGGCAAATTTGTTCTCTATTATGTTTTGCATCAGATGAGCTGATCTACGACGCTGCGGGGACTGGCTTGCTGTCTACACAATAGGAAATGTATTAAAAGCTTTAAATTTAAATATCTCCTTCAATCCTTTATGAAATCATTTGAGATTTTCAGTATATGGTTAGTTTACGTATACGCTCAGGCCGTTTTTATAGTTTTTCGTAAAAGTGACTTTTCCGTTCTTTAGCGAGTTTTGAAAATTTGTAAATTTTATATCTTGCTTAATATTGCGTTTTTCCAAAAACCAAGAAAACGGCCTGACCGTATGCTGATGCAAAACATATTTGCAAAATTTGGTCCATTTTGACTGAAGGACTGTCGAGAAAATCAAAAACAAAGATTCTGTAATTTTTCATTGTTTGCTTTGGTTTTCGAAACATCCAACGGTTTCAAGCAGCTGCAAAGTGCTTTCTATTAAATAATGCACATAAATAACGCAAAAGGAACCGTTAAAACCCAATAGATTTAATTTTCGGATATACTGTTTTTACTTTACATTATGTGTGCAAACGGTGAACGTAATTCAGCTATATCAGCTATATATCAGCTATTCAGCTTCAACCGCTTGTAACTTTTGATAGAAACCACGTACTGAAGAGATATGCACATCATTTTAAAGCGCTTTTTGCGCTCTTTCACGTAGTTCAATAAAATTTAATATACGAAACTTAAATAAAATTTTGACTATTTGCGCATGCGCAAAGCCAGGATGGTAGCTAGCCAATTATGCATTCTCTGACACCAAGATTTTGCGCAAAGATAGTTTGCCAACCATTTTTGCTTTATCCAATGTTTTGTCATGATTGCTTCATGCATGGAAAAATTACGTAGAAAATCCCGGTAGTGGTACTACCACCTTAAGGCTAAAAACCAAAACTTTCTTATCTTTTGGCCTAAGAATACGGGACTGGTCCGAAAAGGTTAAAGAGCACGGAAATAGGTTATTTCGTAAGTTTTAGCCCTTTGCGTAGAGGATTAAAGCCGTAGGAGTCAAAAATACCCGGAAGGAAACCAGCACCTTAAGGTAAATGTTTCAAAAACAGTCCAAATTCCTGGCTTAAAGTGTTTATTATTTCGAGAAATACACGTTTTTAACGGTTTTATTAGTTTTCTGACTCAATATTGACCTTAGACATTGAAACATGTCTAATGTCTAATGTCAAAATAACTTCATGGTTGAATGCTTTTTGGCAACAGCCATGGCTGAAAACGCAATTTTTGGCATAAAAATGAAACTTGGTGGTCGACCCGCGAATATGATGAGGGCACCCATACCTGAACGGGAGGTCCAATTTCACTGACCCTTGTGGAAGCAAATTTGGGTACCCCTTGTGAGAGCGATTTTTCTTAAGGTGGTGATTACCTTTGGTCACAAAAGTTTGCACCATTATTACTCGTTCATTACTTGGAGTTAAGAAGCCATTTTTATATCTAAATATAGCTTGACATTTTCTCTTTTTAATGCATACCATGAAACTAATGTTGCTCTTTTAAAATATTTTTGACACATTTTAGGAGAAGTATAATTTTCCAAATTTTTTGCAGACTCAAGTAAATTTTTTCGCGAGACATCGGTTATATCATTTTATACCTCCATCAAATAGCTGGGGACGATTTTTTATTTATTGTGAAATCGCTCTTCGTTATAGAGAAATAAGCTGAAATGTGTGCGTAACCTGTATTTTGCCTACTTTGTCCAAATTTGTCAAGCGATTACTTTAGCTAGAAAGCAGTAATCGGGGCAACTAAAAAAACGTCCCTGGGTGTATTTGTGCAGAACTCATTTGTTAAGTAGCAGCCCTCCAACTTGCATGGTGAATGCTCCACAATCTTTGGAAAAAAATTGGTCGTGTTTTTGCAAAAACTACATTTTTCATGATAGCAGCCTACGGGATAGCTGTTGGAAGACGATCATCCATCGGATAATTTGCCCCTGTGAGACCTTCAGATCGACGCCCTTAGTTTGATTTTCCGGCTTGTGTAGTTCAAGAAATGATGCATTATTTGATTTCTGCAAAAATGATACGTTTTCGACGCCAAAACAAGAAAATCGGCTATATCGCACGCTAGAGAAAAGATAGAAAGTTGCTTTAAAAAGCAAAAATGTGAAGCTCAACGAGATCTTTCAAATGAATATAGTCATAACTGTATAGCTACCGCCAAACTTTCAGAAATTGGGAAAAACCGCCCTGATCGGAAATCTTGAATTTTTGAATCGGGATTGCGCGGAGGGTGTTAGAACGCTAAAAGAATGTATTTCGGAAAGTTTTGCCAAATTTCATCCCGATTTGCGCCGCCAACCAACAATTTGTGCCCAAAAGGAATCACCACCTTAAGCATACCTTTGAAAGCGATTTTTAAGCGTTTTTTGTCGTTTATTAATGAAAAACAGCGATTTTTTAATTAAAACAAAGTTTTTCGGACGCGATTTTAGCAAAAATACGGATTAATGATAAAAATTCCGGCGAAGCCGGAAAATTTTTGAAAAATTTAGTTGTAAAGCTGATTTTTTACGCTGTTTAACTTAGCCAACCAAAAGATGGTATGCAATATAACTATTAGCGATACAGAAGTACGCTGTTGCGTACTTTAGCGTACCACAAGTTATTTTGTGCGTACCTTCTCACACAAAGAAGTACGCAGACTTAAAGATTTCGGGGGCAGGTTTAGATAAGCGTATCAGTAGCTAACCGAAAGAAAAGAGTGACCATCAAAGAAATTTTATTTTGTTGAGTCATCCAGCTAGATAGCGGACTACAGTTGCGTTACATAAGATCGTAGGTAAAACATTTTGTGACAATTTCTGTATAAATGGCTGCATATAACGGCACCTGCTGGTCGATTGGAACAGTTGTAAAGGAGCAGGATTGGTGGGGGGGGTTGCCCTTTTGCAATTATGGATAGAATCGAATCATAGGTGTGGCTGGCGAAAAAAGTGGGGGTGGGGTGGGGTTTGAAAAAAATAGGGTGGGGGGTTTGGCAAAAAAGGGGGAGGGGGCGGTCGAGAAAAAGTCGATTTGGGGGGAGGGGTAAGAAGAAATTTCGAGGGGGGGTCAGCGAAAAATCGGTTTTTCGCGAAAAAACAAAATTTTTCTCAATTTTCAGCTATTTTTAGCGATATTTAAGGTAATAAGGCGAATTTTAACAATTTTTCGCTAATTTTTTGAAAATTTTCGAATTTTTGGCAAAAAATTTGCAAAAATTCAGGTAGGGGGTTGAAAATTTTTAGGGGGGGGGGGGTCGGCCGAAGGCCGATTTGGGGGGAGGGGAAGAAACATTTTTTAGGGGAGGGTCCGCGACCCCTCCGGCCTCCATTTGGGGGGAGGGGTCCATAGGTGAACCAGGCTACAGTTTGCCCCCTGTGAGACCCCCCCCCCCACGGAGAGAGGCCAGACCCCTCCCCCCCGACCCCACCACAACTCCTCCCCCCCCAAGCCGACCTCAAACCCCCCTCCCCCCCCTAAAATTGGGTCAAAACCAGGTAAAAAATGCAAAATTTTTGGAAAAATTTTTTGCAATTTCTGAAAATTTTTGAAAAAAATTCGAAAAAATGGCTATAAATCACATATAAAGAGCTAAAGATGGTTATTTATAGCAATTAAAAGGTAATATACGCAATTATAAACCACAATCTGGGCTAATTTAGGCATATTTTAGCACAAATTTGTCCATTTTCAAGCCCTATTTTCGCATACGAAAACTATCGACAGAAACTTTTGAGTATGTTTTATGTACTGTACATCGAAAAAGGAGCATTTTTAGCTAAAAAAACTTGGGTACAGTTTAGGGGGGGGTCCCCCTCCCCCAAATTTCGGATTTGGGTGGGGTCCCCCGAGCCAAATTTGGACCTTCTACTCCCCCCCCCAACCCAAACAGGTGGTACACCTATGGAGGGGTCCCCCCACTAACACACCTATGGATCGAATGCATTCAGATTCAGCCCTTCCTTGCCCCGTCCCGTATTTTCAACAGGGCCGTAGGGAAGTGGTGGAGGACTGGGGTTCCTCCCCCCCCCCCATATTTCTCTTCCCAGCATTTTTGACTTATATATTCTCTACTCCCCCACCTTTGTGCATGGGTGTAAGGCGTAAGGTGAGAGGATGGGGGGGGGGGGTTGGGGGTTGTCCTGCCATAAATTTCTGAAAAAATTCCCCCCTCGTAATTTTTTAATTACTAACTTTCGAGTACCCCATTCCATAGGTGTAACGGGGATTTGGGTTGGGGGGGCCCTCCCCCGGAATTTTGCGGGGGCCCCCTTTTTAGACCCCCCCAAACCCCCCCCCACGACCCCCCAACCCCCCAAACCTCCCCCAAAACATTTTTTTCTATTTTTATGTCAAAAATCGCATTTTCAGCCATAGGTGTAAGGTGGGGGGGGGGGGGGGGGGGGGGGGTAGCCCCCCCAAGCCTTTTTTCAACCCTCCCCCAAAACTTTTTGGGGGGGGACGTCCCCCCCCAACTGGGGGGGGGAGTCGCGCCGAAGGCGCGAAAAATGGCCAAAAATTGGGTATTTTTAGGGTAAATTTTGAAAAAAATTTTCAAAAATGTCGAAATTTTTGGCTTGAACTGTTTATTATTATGAGAACTACACGTTTTTAACTGTATTATGGATCTTATGACTCAATATTGACCTTATTTTGGACTTGGAAACATGTTGGCAATCAAGTTTTTGCGTTTAACACCACTGTCTAATGTTAAAATTACTTTATGGTTAGATGTTTTTCATCATTAGAAACGGCTGAAAATGCGATTTTTGGCATAAAAAATGAAAAATTTTTTTGGGGGAGGGTTGGGGGGGGTCCTGGGGGGGGGGTTGGGGGGGGTCGCCAGAGGGGGCCCCCCCCAGAAAATGTTGGGGGGGGAGCCTCCCCCACCCCAAATCTCCGTTACACCTATGGATTGCTAAGGCCAAAAAACATTCAACTATGAAGTAATTTTGACATTAGACAGGGGTTTTAAACTCGAAAACATGATTGCCAACATGTTTCTAAGTCTAAAATAAGGTCAATATTGAGTCAGAAAGTCCATAAAACTTTTGAAAACGTGTATTTCATGCAATAATGAACAGTTTAAGCCAAAAATTTGGACATTTTTGAAAAATTTTGCAAAATTTACCCTAAAAATACCCGATTTGTGGCCAATTTTTCGCGCCTTCGGCGCGACTACCCCCCCCCCCCCCCCTTGGGGGGGGGGGGGGGGCGGGGGCCCCCAAAAATTTTTGGGGGTGGTTTGTAAAAATGGCTGGGGGGGGTAACCCCCCCCAAACCTCTCCCCAATTACACCTATGCCCCATTCCCTCCCACCGAAAATGTTGGAAATTCCGTCCTCTTCCGCTTCCTTCAAAACTGTTTGCCCAGTGTGTACCAACCACCTGTTGGGGTGGAGTACATTAAGGTAGAAACTAAACTAAAGTAAAACTACAAAATTTAATAAGTACATGTACTCTCGCAATTTTAGAAAATATCGCTGCTTGGTTCACAATCAAATCATCCAAAAAACGCCTAAAGGCAAAGCGATACAAACATAAACAAGACTTGTTTTGACGAAAAAAGCATTTGAAATACAGAAAATGTTGCGGTTTTAGGCCATTTGCTGTATTTTTCGAAGTTCGAAGTGGCGGGGGTTTAATATATACGTATAAATTTCGGGGGTCGGCCACCAATAATTTCCAAAATTCCTCCCCCCTCCCTAAAGCCAAAATCAATTCTTGGGAGTGGTTTTGAGAGTGGTTGTGTCTGGGGCGGTCTAATAAGGCCCCCCAAATCCCCGTCACAGCTATAAAACGTCCAAAAAACTATATATATATATATACATACCAATATTGCTAAAAATTTTCAAAAACGAGTTCCACAGTTCCAAGTTCCAGTTTCCAAGTTCCACAAACAAACAAATTTCAATAACCCCGCTCCCACGTAAATTTCCGGGTTTGTATATATATATATATATATATATATATATATATATATGGATCTCTATGTATCGCGCCGACAGCTCGCAAATGAGCTTAAATTAGCTAAATATATGCGTATATATATGTATTGCCTTTTTTCTGTATACACGTTTGTGTTTCAGGTTGCATCATCGGAGTGGAGTTCGTCAGTATTTTATGGAATTCATTCACTATATCACGTGGCATGCACGGTTATTTTCTAGAACTGCAAAAGTACAAGTCGTACTTTTTATTTTCGAGAATGCAGTTTTAGAAAATTCCATTTGCATGGGCTACGCACATTATATATATACAATTAGCATAAACTGAGGCTGTGGTGATGACACTATTAATGGATAAGACATAATGCATGGATCCTGAAATCTCGACTGATTGGGTATGTAACGTCTGTTGTTGTTGTCTTGGTTTACTTACTTTAGTTGGGGGCGGGGGCTTAGTTTCTGAACACTTTTTAGCATAGATATAGCAGTATATATATGTAGAAAACTTTTAATTTTTACTGTATCTTTTATCGTTTTTTGACCATTTTATCCCCCACTTTTTCGCCTAAATTAAACCCAATATATAAGTAGCAGAAACGCGAAACTGACTTATGCATAAGTATATATAGCTGTACGTTGAGAAACAGTTGGGAGTGGTTGTGGTACGGTACTATATAGACGAAACTGTCGTGGAATTTTTGTGCAGGTCCATCTAGCAGTATGTACTAGGGGCGAAAAGGCCCTCGACAGGCAAACCTACCCGGAAGAAGTTTGAAACATTTAGAAAATACACGGTTCGTAGCGCTGAATTGGGGGAATAGATATTTAATTCTTTCTGTTTCATGCACTCGCATTGTTTCCAATGCCTTGGAGAAGGCCAGGGACGCTTAGTGGTGCTGATAATGCACTAAGTTACAGTTAGTGTCAGTAAACGCAGGAAGTACGTACATATGCTCTTTTCTAAAATGTTGTATAAATGTCCAACTGTTACACACTGCGTCAATTTTTTCCGTAACTATATAGGTAGTGCGCCACAGCTCTAGCTTCTGATCACTGACCATACGTATGTACATATACGTATATGTACGCATATACTAACATTTAGTAATACTGCCATACATACCCAAAAGCATGGTTGATGATCTCAACAATTTTTCAGGATGAGCCCAGTCCAATATATAGATCCGGATTTACAGCTGATTTAACTCATGCAAAGAAACTTTCTAAAACTGCAACCTTTAGAAAACCAGCACAAGTGTGCAGTGTGTTGCAGTTGTAGAAAATATCGCTGCATGATAGGAAATGAAAAGAAACAATCAATAATAAACCAGCCCAATTATTATATTAAAATCTGATTAAATGTACGTATATGGTACATACTAATGCACAACAATGACCTGAAACACGAAAAACAAATATACACGTATATTTAGTGTGCAGCCGTTGTATTGTTTTCTAAATTAGAAGTGTAATACATACATAGTTTCCCTGGAACTTTGGGTCTGGGGGGGTAAATCTTGTCTGACCTCCGAAATGTGATAGGGTACCCCCACAACCCCCCCCCCCAGAATTCCTCTCCCAAACGCTTTAGGCGTCTTTGCACCGTTTTAAAGCGATTTTAGGGCAAAATTTTAGAAAAAATTTCAACAAATTAACTAAAAAATCTGGGGGGCGGGTAAAGTTGGTCGAAAAGTTTGGGGGGATATCCCCCCAACCGCAACCCCCCCTCCCAAAGGAAACTATGGTGTAATATTTTCAGCATTTGTGGCCAGTTACTCATTTTTTTGCCTTTTTTAACACTAAATCTGCCTATTTTTGCAATAAAAATCAACTTTTACAGTACATGTCAGCAGATAGCAGCATTTTTAGCATATTTTTCGAAAAATTTTCGCTTCCCAAAAATTCCTTGCCCCTCGGACTTTTGGGGGGCCCCCAAGGAACCCCCCCCCAAGAAAAAATCCATAGAATAAGCCCAGTATAAGCATAATATAGCGGTATACTAAAGGATTGGGAAAGAAAAAGGAGACAAGTACAAAGGTAGGACGTCAAGCTTTTAAAAAGTTAAGGAAAAGACAAGTTAGCATAGTTCAAAGCTTTTAAGGAAAATAATAAGCTTCTGAAACTCAAAATTTCGGGGTGTTTTTAAGTGTGTTTTTCTAAGAAAAAGTGTTCGAAAACATAGTAAAAAGCCGTGGCCCAAATAGCAAATGAGGGGGCCAGCATAGGTGTAATTGGGGGGAGGTTTGGGGGGTAACCCCCCCAAAAAGTTTTGGGGGCCCCCGGCCTCCCCCCCCCCCAACTGGGGGGGGGGGGTAGTCGCGCCGAATTTGGCCAACAATTGAGTATTTTTAGGGTAAATTCTGCAAAATTTTTGAAAAAAGTCCAAATTTTTGCCTTAAAGTGTTTATTATTGGGAGAATTACACGTTTTTAACGGTTTTATGGACTTTCTGGCTCAATATTGACCTTATTTTAGACTTAGAAACATGTTGGCAATCAAGTTTTCGAGTTTAAAACCCCTGTCTAAAGTCAAAATTACTTCATGGTTGAATGTTTTCTGGCATTAGCAATGGCTGAAAATGCGATTTTTGACATAAAAATAGAAAAATTTTTTGGGGGAGGTCTTGGGGGGGGGTCTAAAAAGGCCCCCCCAAAATTCCGGGGGAGGGCCCCCCAACCCAAATCCCCGTTACACCTATGGGGCCAGCCCTCCGTCCTGGCGCCGCCACAATTCTGCAGGTGGAAGTAAATTTGTCAAAAAATTTAGATGGTATGTACACTAGCGTAGCCAGAAAAAAATTTCGGGGGGGGAATGCAAAACTTTTTCGGGGGGTCTGGGGGGCGGAGCCCCCCAGAAGCTGGGAAATTTTTCTATTTCGAGACCTTTGTGGAATTTTTACAGAGCATTCGTTGAAATTGCAATAATATTTAAGGCGCAGTGCGTGTTTATGCATCCAAATGATGCAGAAGGTGGTCAAAGTACACCAAATAGGTTAATTGGTACTCATTTTTAAGTGCGAAACACGTGTTATAATGGTATAACACACTGATTTCGCGCCGAAGGCGCGAAAATTTTTTGAAAAATGGGCGTGTTACACATGGCAGGAAAAAATTCCTGGGGGGCAACACAATTTCGGGGGGGGAATTCCCCCCATTCCCCCCCCCCGGCTACGCGCCTGGGTATGTATATACGTTCCCCCCCATAAGGTGGAGGTTGGGGAGGGGTAACTCCTCCAGCCATTTTTTCGAACCACCCCGAAAAATTTTATCAACGGCTGGAAATTCGATTTTTGGGGGAGGTTTGACCGGTTTGGGGGGGGGGTCCGTGGCGGGAGAGGTGGGGGGTCCGTGGCGGGAGAGGTTGGGGGTCTACAAAGGGGGTCCGCCCCCAAAATTCCGGGGGGCTCACCCCAAATTCTCCTTGCACCTATATATGTCCCCCGCCATAAGGTGTACCTTGAGAAAAAGTTGGGGGAGGGGGTAGCCGAAATTAGGGTGGGTGGGGTCAGCCGGTTTGAGGTGGGGTGGGGTCTGGAAAAATCGAATTTGGGGGGGGGGGTAAAAAAGTTTTCGGTCACAAATTTAGAAAAAATTCGCGAATTCGCTAAGAAACGTGTCCAACTAAAAATCAACAATATTTCTTGTTTTTTGCTCTATTAGTAAAAAACTTGCATTTTTCTGCAAAAAATTCGAATTTTCCCAAAAAATTTCGAATTTGTACTAATTTTGAGGGTGCGGTCTGGCCAATTTGGGTGGGTTGGGTGGGGTCTGGGATTTGGCCATTTGGGGGTGGGGTCTGCCTCCAAAATTTCGAGGGTGGGGTCGGCACTTTTCCATTTGGCGGAAGGGGCTCCCCCCACCATAGTTTCCCCTAAAATTTTGGTAGGGGGGGGCAAACTTCGAAAATTTGGTGTTCGACCCCCGAAATGTGATGGGGAGTATATATATATGGAATGGAATGGAATGGAATGGAATGAAATGAACAACCGCCCCACAGTACGCAAACCTTCAATGTATATATGTTTATATATATATTTTATATACCCACCCCCCATAGGTGTAACGGAGATTTGGGGTGGGGGAGGCCATAGTTTCCCTGGAAATTTTGGTTGGGGGGGGTAACCTTCGGAAATTTGGTGGTCGACCCCTGAAATGTGATGGGGAGTACCCCCCCCCAAAATTCGGACCTCAGAAAATTCAAAAAATGGCCAAAAAATGCAAAATTTTCTGTAATTTAGCCCTTTTTTCATCAAAATAAGGCTTGTTCTTAACGTTTTAGGCGTTTTTGCACGGTTTTAAAGCGATTTTAGGCCAAAATTTTAGAAAAATTTTTCAAAAAATGACCATTTTTCGACCAAATTTAGCTAACTTTTTGGGTCCAAAAATCGTTGGGGGGGGGGGGAGGGGGGGGGGTAGCCACAAGTGGGGGGAGGGATAGTCCGAAAATCTGGGAGGGGGTAAATTTGGTCGAAAATTTTGGGGGGGGGGAAAGCCCCCCCCCCCCCCCCCCCCCAAGGAAACTATGGGGGAGCCTCCCCCCCACAATTTTCTGGGGGGTCCCCTCTGGCGACCCCCCACCAACCCCCCCCCCGACCCCCCACAAACCCTCCCTTATAAATTTTTTCATTTTTTATGCCAAAAATCGCATTTTCAGCCGTTTCTAATGATGAACAACATCTAACCATAAAGTAATTTTAACATTAGACAGTGGTTTTAAACTCAAAAACTTGATCGCCAACATGTTTCCAAGTCCAAAATAAGGTCAATATTGAGTCATAAGATCCATAATACAGTTAAAAACGTGTATTTCTCATAATAATAAACAGTTTAAGCCAAAAATTTCGACATTTTTGAAAATTTTTTCAAAATTTACCCTAAAAATACCCAATTTTTGGCCATTTTTCGCGCCTTCGGCGCGACTACCCTCCCCCCCGCCCCCCCAGTTGGGGGGACGTCCCCCCCAAAAAGTTTTGGGGGAGGGTTGAAAAAAGGCTTGTGGGGGGCTCCCCCCCCCACCCCCCCCCACCTTACACCTATGCCACCCCCGGAACCCCCCCCCAAAATTCGGACCTCAGTAAATTCAAAAAATGGCCTAAAAACGCAAAATTTTCTTTATTTTAACGCTTTTTTATCAAAACAAGCTTGTTTTTTACCGTTGTTACACCGTTTAAACCGATTTTAAGCCAAAATTTGAGAAAAAATTTTCAAAAAATTACCCATTTTTAGCAAAATTTAGCTAACTTTTTGGCCCCAAAAAGTGCTGGGGGGGTTCGGGTGGGGGTAACCAAAAGTGGGGGGAGGGATAGTCAAAAAATCTGGGGGGGGTAGTTGGTCGAAAATTTTGGGGGGATACCCCCCCCCCCAACCCCCAGGGGAAACTATGCCCCCCAGGTACACCTATGTCCCCCGATGGAGGGCGGGGGACCTCCCCCCCTTAAATTTTCGATTTGATGCCACTTTTTGCCACTTATTCCCCCGCCCCAACCGCCAACCCCTAACACACCTCCTGCCCGTCCCCCGTCCAACCCGACCTTCACCTCTGTTACCCTATTACTTAGCTAATTTCAAAAGTTAGCCCACGACCAAATAAATTTGCGTACCATCGAAACAGGACGAGTACGCAAAAAACAATTTGTGGTACGCTGTAGTACGCAAAAAACTGATACGGTACGCAGCACATTGAATTTGCGTACTCACAGAATGTGGGTCAAGTTAAGAGCGATATTTTAAGGGTGGAGCTAGCTACGATGTAGGGGTGGGGGTAGATGGGTGTGGTTTTTTTGTCGCCAGGTGGCACCTTTGAAAATAAGCATAGGTGTACCAGGCTACAGTTTACCCCCTGTGAGACCCCCCTCCCCACGGAGAGGCCAGACCCCCTCCCCCTACCCGATCTCAACTACTCCCCCGACCCCCCCCCCCAGCCGAGCTCAAACCCCCCTCCCCCCCCCCCTAAAATTGGGTCCAAACCAAGCAAAAAATGCAAAAGATTTGAAAAAATTATATATTTGCCAATTCTGAAAATATTTGAAAAAAATTAGAAAAATAGGCTATAAATCACCTATAAACAGCTAAAGATGAGTATTTATAGCAATTAAAAGGTAATATACGCAATTATAATTCACAATCTGGCCTAATTTAGGCATATTTTAACACAAATTTGTCAATTTTCAAGCCCTCTTTTCGCATACGAAAACTATTGACAGAAGCTTTTGAGTACGTTTAATGTACTGTACATCGAAAAAGGAGCATTTTTAGCTAAAAAAACTTGGGTACAGTTTAGGGGGGGTCCCCGTCCCCCCCCCAAATTGTGGGTTTTGGTGGGGTCCCCCGAGCCAAATTTGGACCCTCTACTCCCCCCCCCCCCCCAACCCAAACAGGTGGTACACCTATGAAAATAAGGCAAGCTTATTTCTTGGTTTGTTAAGGGGGGGGGGGGTTCAGGGCATAGGTGTAAGGTGGGGGGGGGGGGGGGGGGGGGGGTAGCTAAGCCTTTTTCCACCCCCCCCCAAACCCTTTTGGGGGGGGGACGTCCCCCCCCCCAACTGGGGGGAGGAAGGTAGTCGCGCCGAGGCTCGAAAAATGGGCAAAAATTGGGTATTTTTTGGGTAAATTTTGTAAAAAAAATTTTCAAAAATGTCCAAATTTTTGGCTTAAACTGTTATTATTATGAAATACACGTTTTAGCTTTATTCTGGATCTTATGACTCAATATTGTCTTTATTTTGGACTTGGAAACATGTTGGCAATCAAGTTTTTGAGTTTAAAACCACTGTCTAATGTTAAAATTACTTTATGGTTAGATGTTTTTTATCATTAGCAACGGCTGAAAATGCGATTTTTGGCATAAAAAATGAAAAATTTTTTTGGGGGAGGGTTGGGGGGGGGGTCCTGGGGGGGGTTGGGGGGGGTCTCCAGAGGGGCCCCCCCAGAAAATGTTGGGGGGGGGAGCCTCCCCCACCCCGAATCTCCGTTACACCTATGGTTCAGGGGCACCTATCAATGGAGGGGGGCTTACCCAAAGTGGGAGGCGTATTTTTGGAAAATTGATTTTTTTTGCCTTTTAATGTATATAAACTGCCAAAAATGGCTAAAAATGGCAAACTCTATTCGTTCTTAAGCTATAATAGCATTTTGTAAAAAATCCAGCAAATCTGGAAAATGTTTTAAACATTTAGGGTAAAAAAGGTATATAAGATTTGGGAACAGGTGTATATGGGGGGATGGGGGGGGTTGGGGGTACGGGTAGGTAACGGTAACCCCCCAGCCATTTTTCCAACCGCCCCCAGAAATTTTTTGTTGCCCCCTGTCCCCCCCCTAACTGGGGGGGGGGGGGGGTTAGTCGCGCCGAAGGTGCTAAAATTGGGCATTTTAGGGCAAATGTTGCAAAATTTTTCAAAAAAGTCCAAATTTTTGGCTTCACTTGCTTACATAGGTGTAATTGGGGGGGGGGGGGGTAACCCCCCCCCCCAGCCATTTTTTCAAACCCCCCCACCAGGGATTTTTTTTTCAAATTTGGACCTGTGCTTTTCAGTGTTTTTTTCTAAGAAAAAGTGTGTTTTTCTAAGAAAATTTGTGTTTTTATGAAAATAGAATTTTCTCTATTTTATCGCGTTCAGAACGGTTTTTACGACATACGTACAGCGTATTCCTGTTATACTTTTAGTCATTCTAGAGATGAAACCAAATATATATTCTCTGACTTGTAATTCGATTTAAGAATCGCTTGAAATGTTTCTGAAAGCACACAAGGGAGGAGACCATCCAGAAATTGAAAATTTTTTAATAATTGCTAAGAACCAACAATGGCAAGGTTTAAATTTTTAATTTTAAATAATACTAGTTTGAACTTTTGTAAAGTGAATAGTCTGATAGAAATAGTCGTGAATATTTTGATAGAAATATTCAAGACAAGAAATATAATGACATGACGCTATTTAGTGTTATATATATACTAGAGGATTGCAAAAGCAGAGACAGTAATATATATTATAAGGAAACGCAGGAAAATCGACGCATTTAAGGGTAAAGATACAGGCTGCGGCGAAGGCACAAAAAATTTTTCCTAAGTGTCTTCTGTAGTTCAAAACTTTTGAAAAATTAATAAAATTTTGCTTCTGAAACTTGAAATTTTGGTGTGTTTTTAAGTGTGTTTTTCTAAGAAAATGTGTGTTTTTCTAAGAAAAAGTGTGCGAAAACACAGTAAAAAACACAAATAAAAAACAGTGCCCCCCAGAAATTTTTGGGGGGGCCCCGGCCCCCCCCCCAACTGGGCATAGGTGTACATTGACAAAACGTTGGGGGAGGGGGTAGCCGAAACTAGGGTGGGTGGGGTCAGCCGTTTTGAGGTGGGGTGGGGTCCGGAAAAATCGGATTTGGGGGGGGGGGGGTAAAAAATTTTTTGGTCACAAATTTAGAAAAAATTCGCAAATTTGCTAAAAAAGCGTTATTTCCAACTAAATATTATATAAACATATTTCTTCATTTTTGCTCATTTATTCGAAAAAACTTGGATTTTTTGCAAAAATTTCGAATTTTTCCAAAAATTTTCGAATTTTACTAATTCTGAGGCAAAATTTTCAAAATTTTGAGGGTGGGGCATAGGTTCCGTTGGGGGGGGGTATCCCCCCCCCCCAAATTTTTGACTTACCCTCTCCCAACTTTTATTGCTACCCCCCCCCCCCGAACCCCCCCCCCGAACCCCCCCCCCAACGATTTTTGGACCCAAAAAGTTAGCTAAATTTGGTCGAAAAATGGTCATTTTTTGAAAAATTTTTCTAAAATTTTGACCTAAAATCGCTTTAAATTTTTTATTTAAATTTTTTTTAAATGGCAAAATTTTTTAAAATAAGCGGCAAAATTTTTTAAAAAGTCTAAATTTTTGGCTTAACGTGTTTATTATCGCGAGAAATTCACGATTATAGCGGTTTTATGGACTTCTAGACTCAATATTGACCTTATTGTGGACTCAGAAACATGTTGGCTATCAAGTTTTCGAGTTTAAAAACACTGTCTAATGTTAAAATTACTTAATGATTTCATGTTTTTCGGTATTAGCAATGGCTGAAAATGCGATTTTTGGCATAAAAATAGAAAAAATTTTTTGGGGGAGGTTTGGGGGGGGGGTCGTGGGGGGGTTTGGGGGGGGGGGGTCTAAAAAGGGGGCCCCCCAAAATTCCGGGGGGAGGGCCCCCCAAAAGTCCGGGGGAGGGGGCCCCCCAACCCAAATCCCCGTTACACCTATGCTTGCTTATTATCGCGAGAAATACACGTTTAAAACGGTTTTATGGTCTGCTAGACTCAATATTGACCTTATTCTGGACTCAGAAACATAGGTTTAACGGAGATTTGGGGTGGGGGGCACCTCCCCCGCAATTTTGGGGGGCCCCCTTTTTAGACCCCCCCCCCAAACCTCCCCCAAACATTTTTTCAATTTTTATGCCAAAAATCGCATTTTCAGCCATTGCTAATGCCGAAGAACATGAATTCATTAAGTAACTTTGACATTAGACTGCATAGGTGTCCCTTGAGAGATCGTTGGGGGGGGGGGTAGCCGAAATTAGGGTGGGTGGGGTCAGCCGGTTTGAGGTGGGGTGGGGTCCGGAAAAATCGAATTTGGGGGGGGCAAAAAAATTTTTCGGTCAAAAATTTAGAAAAATTTCGCTAATTCGCTGAAAAAACGTTATTTCCAACTAAAAATCCACAATATGTCTTCATTTTAGCTCATTTAGTCGAAAAACTTGGATTTCTTGGCAAAAAATTCGAATTTTTGCAAAAAATTTCCAATTTTTACTAAGTTTGAGCAAAATTTTCAAAATTTTGAGGGTGGGGTCTGGAAAATTTGGGTGGGTGGGGTCTGGGATTTGGCCATTTGGGGGTGGGGTCTGCCTCCAAAATTTCGAGGGTGGGGTCGGCACTTTTCCATTTGGGGGGAGGGGCCCCCCCCCCCACCCCCCCCCCAGGTACACCTATGTTAGACAGTGTTTTTAACTCGAAAACTTGATTGCCAACATGTTTCTGAGTCCAGAATAAGGTCAATATTGAGTTTAGAAGTCCATAAAACCCTTATAAACATGTATATATTTCTCGCGATAATAAACACGTTAAGCCAAAAATTTGGACTTTTTTGAAAAATTTTGCAAACTTTACCCTAAAAATGTCCAAATTTTGGCCAATTTTCGCGCCTCCGGCGCGACTACCCCCCCCCCCCCCGTGGGGGGGGGGCGGGGGCCCCCAACAATTTCTGGGGGGGGGGTTTGGAAAAATGGCTGGGGGGGTTAACCCAACCCCCCCCAATCACACCTATGCACAGAAACATGTTGGCAATAAAGTTTTCGAGTTTACAATCTTCTAATGTTAAAATTACTTAATGATTTCATGTTTTTCGACATTAGCAATGGCGGAAAATGCGATTTTTGACATAAAAATAGAAAAAATTTTTGGGGGAGGTTTGGGGAATGGGGGGGGGGGGTCGTGGGGGGGGTTGGGGGGGTCTAAAAATGCATAAAATAGAAGACACATTAAGAGACAGAAGTGCTGTCACAGAACACTACCTACGTAATAAAGCAGCACAGAAGTATAGTCAAGCGGGAAAAAAAACCCACTTTTCAGATTTTTGGCCAGAACTTTTTAATGGTTTGACATATCGAAATGCTGATTATACAGGTAGCTAGGCCTAGTCGTAAGCTTTCTTATAAGCTATAAAAACACCTCTGTAGGGTGTAGTGCCGTTAGCGAGAAAAATTGTCCCAAACTGGCGGGAAAAAACCCAATGCGGGGAAAAAAACCCATATATATGGGGGAAAAAAACCCACCCCAAAAAATTTTTGGCAAGCTGCCAGGAGCATTTCTAACCATTCCAAATGAAAGAGCGGGCTGTTTTTAGTACAACTGTATCAAAATATATTAGTTTTTGTATTAAAATTGAGGTCATATGGTCATTTGAAAATGTTGTATCTTTAACACATAAACATAGGCAAATTTTGGAAATTTTTTAAAATTGTTTATTTTCGGCAATTTAAGCATCCTATCGTATAGAAAACGTGTTTTTCCTGCATTTAGAGCCAAACTAGACCCATTTTAAGGCAAAAATAAGCATTTTTGGCCAAAATTGAAATTTTGGCTTGAAATGGCACCATGTCCAATTTAGACCCCCTGGACCACCCATAACAGAATGAACCCGGGTAAAACCTATACCAATTTAATCTGTAGGCTCTGTTAAGGTGGTGATTCCCTTTGGTCACATAAAGTTGGCACCATTATTTCTCATTCATTACTTGGAGTTAAGAAGCCATTTTTATATCAAAATGTAGCTTGACATTTTCTCTTTTTATTGCATACCATGAAACTAATGTTGCTTTTCTGAAGTATTTTTAACGCATTTTAGAAGAAGTATAATTTTCCAGATTTTTTGCAGACACAACCAAATTTTTTCGCGAGCCATCGGCTATATCATTCGATACCTCCATCAAATAGCTGGGGACGATTTTTTATTTATTGTGAAATCGCTCTTTGTTAAAGAGAAATAAGCTGAAATGTGAGCGTAACCTGGATTTTGCCTACTTTTTCCAAATTTGTCAAGCGATTACTTTAGCTAGAAAGCAGCAATCGGGGCAACTAAAAAATCGTCCCTAGGTATATTTGTGTAGAACACATTTGCTCAGTAGCAGCCCTACAGATTGCATGGTGAATGCTCCACAATCTTTGGAAAAAAATTGGTCGTGTTTTTGAAAAAACTACATTTTATATGATAGCGGCCTACAAGATAGCAGCTGAAAGACGATCATGCGTCGGATAATTTGACCCTGTGAGACCTTCAGATCGACGCCCTTAGTTTGCTTTTACGGCTTGCGTAGTTCAAGAAATGTTGGATTATTTGATTTCTGCAAAAATGACAAGTTTTCGACGCCAAAACAAGAAAAACGGCTATATCTCACGGTAGAGAAAAGCTAGAAAGTTGCTTTAAAAAGCAAAAATGTGAAACTCAATGAGATCTTTCGAATTAATGTAGTCATAACTGTGTAGCAAATGCCAAACGTTCAGAAATTGGGAAAAACCACTCTGACCGGAAATCTCGAATTTTTGAATCGGGATTGCGCGGAGGATGTTAGAACGCTAAAAGAACGTATTTCGGAAAGTTTCGTCAAATTTCATCTTGATTTACGCCGCCAACCAACAATATGTGCCCAAAGGGAATCACCACCTTAAACAAATGTACGTATTGGTTTGACCTTTCCGGTCAATGGTTAGAAAAAAATTTAATTTTGAAAAGTGGGTTTTTTTCCCGCCGTGGGTTTTTTCCCGCCAACTCCAGGTCACCCCCAGGTCGCACCGGAGGGGTTAGAGCAGTGTGACATATATCATCATGAAGCGCAACAGATGCCCTACAGGTACATATAATCCGCTTTGGTCTAAGTCTTTCCAGTAGTTCAGGGTGGCCCGGCAAAGTTTGCCAAATTTCGGCACTTGGTCGGACCAAAATTTCCAAAAATTTCAAAGTCCCAAAAAATTTGCAGGGAAGCAGTGGGAGCAACCATAATACACCCTCCAGGGTTATTTTGGATGCTCTTCAAGATAGGCTATTAAAATCCTAGATAGCTCATACCGGTAAGCCCACACTGGGGGTGGGTTTTTTCCCGCATTGGCGAGTGGGTTTTTTTCCCGCTTGACTATATATATAAGTGCGCCGCAGGCGAAATTTTTTAAAAACTTGTGAAATTTATTAAAATTATGCTTAATTTTCACTCAAAATATGCATATAAACAGCTGAAAAAATTTTCTAGGGGGGGCCCGGAATGTCAAAGGAGGGGGCCCAAATCGCAAAGGGGAGGCCCCGGGCCCCCCCTGGATCCGCCACTGCCCCCCGCCCCCCCCCCAACCCAAATCCCCGTTACACCTATGTTTGGGGACTTATGGGGGAGGTAGCAATTTATGGGGGCGGGAGTCCTCTAATGGGGGGCCTCCACAGCAGAAATAAGCCAGTGAAGGTCAAATCCCCATTGCAACATTCGTGCTCCAGAGGCGACTTTGTGGTTGACAATTGTGTGTGGGGGGTTTTTGAATCCATCACCATCATCACCACATTTCACAATTCGCGTTAAATTAAAACCAAAAAAGGTCGCAATGAATATTTCCTTAATAAAGTGCACTTTTTCAAGGCTATCAAATTTTTGACCAAGAAATGTGTCTCCCTCTGTTTATATACAATTATCATTTTGTCTCTTATTTTGTTGCAGGTACAATTCTTGAATGCGCCTATGAATAGTGGTTTTATATTCCTAGCAACATTAACATAATATAGAATTATTTTTTGTCGTTCGATTTAAGTGGCTGTCAATGCGTTGCTCATAGAGCTCATAGCTCCAACCCTTGGTCCAGGAGGCGGGTGGGTTTTCCCCCCAAAAAGGGGGTGGGTTTCCCCCCCCCCCCGCTACTTTTAGCATTATACCGGCCTAGCGGTACAACCCACTAGTGGGGGGGAGGTCCAAAAGTGGGGGGATAAAATGGGTTTTTGCTAAAAATACAGTAAAAATTGCCTGTTTTCTACATGTGCAGCTATATATAACTAAGCTAAAAAGTGCTCAAAAAGTTTTAGTTCCAAAATAGACGATTTGTGACCAAAAAACTTGACCAAAAATCCTTTTGGCAATTTCCAGGCACCCTAGTGTGAGTGGGGTAGGAAGCCCAGGAAAGTGGAGGGACCGAATGGGGGGGGAGCCCAAAAAGTGGGGGGGGCGCCCCCACGCCCCCCCCCACTAAAGTAAACCCGGATATATATATACTTCCCTATCCTTCTGTAATTTTACAACAACAACAACAAAAAGGTTTATTCAGTAAAATAACACTAATTAGTGATAAAAATTACTGAACAGGATTACACAGAGTTGACAACAACTGCTAACGTGTATCCAAGGAATCAGTCAGGTAAAATTTGTACTGTCAAATACATATACAAATGCATGCAGAAACCACTAATATACTTTACAAAATGCTTTAAGGTCAACAGTTTTAAGCTTGGTCTTGAACGCTTGCAACGATGTTAAATTCACAAGTTCAGACGGCAAACTATTCCACACTTTGACAACCCTACTGCCGAAAAAAATTTCTTTGCATCCTTGCGAAACTTTGGAACACCCAACATAAAGTTATGACCCCTTAAACCTCTGTTATGCCTGTAGGTAAAATAGTCCGAAAAGTTGATATTATCTAGACCTCTAACAATCCGAAAACATTGAAAAAGGTCAGCTCTAATTCTTCTCAACTCGAGACAGTCCAGTCCGAGAATTTTAAGTCTTTCACTGTATGACTTCCCCGCCAACCCAGGAACTCTTTTCGTGAAACGCTTTTGAACACTTTCAACAGCAATAATATCTTTTTTAAAGCGAGGGTTCCAAATTACAGAATTATATTCTACAATAGGTCTGACATAGGTCGTAAACATTGCACGCAAAAAATCTCTATCCCGCGGCCTAAAAGCTTTGAAGATGACATTTGATCTTTGAGCTGCTTTCTTTACAATTCTAGTACAATGCTCTGAGAATTTTAACTTCTCATCCATATACACCCCAAGATCTCTAACCCCCGATACACTGTTAATATGGACTCCATTAACTTCATAATCATATTTAGGACTCCCGTTTCCTAAGTGAAGAAGAACGCACTTTTTGTAATTTTTTGCTTTAGATCAATTGACGTATCATGGGTACGATTTTATGCGGATTTCGCTGCTTATTACAATGTCATCGTCATTTTATTGTCCTCTACGTTTTGCTGTTTTTATTCGGCTGCCTGCCTCCCGCAGCCTTGTCCGAGCCTGCCCAGTTGCCGCTGGGGGTTAAAAAACGATTCCTGGAGTCGCTTTTTGGCAGCGGTTCCTCCCCGGCCAGCAAACCCGAGCTTCCTTCCCCAGACGAGATGGCATTTAAACAGCTGCTGACACTGCCGGCCGGTCACGGCGACTACTTTCATCCGCCTAAAGTGGCCAGTGGTCAGTACGAATTTCCGGGACTTAATACGATTAATGCGGCGAAATTTGCCACCCTTCTACCGGATCAGCCGCCTGAATTGAGTGGGGAAGTGTTTGACACTAATCAGACAATGTCGGAAAAGATTGGAGCATTTATTGAGCCTTCCATTGATAACTATGTTCATCATAACTATGCCTCTATGACGGCTGTGCTTAAGAAATTTGCCCTCGACTATCCCCAGATTGTCAGTATGTATTCGGTGGGCAAATCGGTGCGAGGACGTGACCTTTGGGTCCTGACGATTTCGGACCGACCGACGGAACATGAACCTGGTATATATTTATATAGGATATATATAATATATATATATATGGTATATATATAGAGAGAGTATATATATATAGATATATAGATATATAGATATATATATATATATATATATATATATATAATATATATATATATGGTATATATATAGAGAGAGTATATATATATAGAATATATATGTACAAGTAACAAAAATGCTCCGCACAAAAGGGGATAATATGTGTGTTGGGCCTATGTCTGTCGTTTAAAGTCCGGTTGAGAAAGCAAGTATATAAATCCGACACAGCAAGTTTGGGTGGGTGGTTCTATGGCGAAAGTTGTTCAGTTCGATGCGGGCCTTTATTTGACTCGAAATTTGACCACTTTTGAAAATTTTAATTTTTGACCCAAAATCGCGTAAGTCCCCACCCCACCCCACCACAGGCCTCTACAGCCACTTAGGTACGCACTTCTATGACAAATGTTGCTCAGCTCACTCAGGGCTTTCATTTGATACCAAATTTTACCACTTTTGAAAAATTTCATTTTTGACCAAAAATCGCCTAAGTCCCCACCCCACCCCACCACAGCCCTCTACAGCCACTTTAGGTACGCACTTCTATGACAAAAGTTGCTCAGTTCGATGCGGGCTTTCATTTGGTACCAAATTTGACCACTTTTGAAAAATTTTATTTTTGACCACTTGACCCCCTACCCGATTTACCCTTCAAACGGCAAAGTGGAGCCAGTCCAGCAAAATGGGTGGGTCGGACGGCAAAACGGACTCCGGGAATGAGCTGGGCGCACCAGAAAACCTCTATGGACAAAGTTTTGAGAGGCCATGCACAGTCCTATATATATGGTGTTCTTGTTAAGTCGGTACCGACTTGACCCTCCCGACAGCAAAGTGGAACCAGCCCAGCAAAATGGGTGGGTCGGACGGCAAAACGGACACCGGAAATGAGCTGGGCGCACCAGAAAACCCCTATGGACAAAGTTTTGAGAGGCTATGCACAGTCCTATATTTATGGTGTTCTTGGAAGTCGGTACCGACTTGACCCTCCCGACGGCAAAGTGGAACCAGCCCAGCAAGATGGGTGGGTCCGACGGCAAAACTGCTTACGGGAATCAATTCGCCGTGCCGGAAAACCTTTGTATGAAAGAATTGGGCTTTCTAAGTTGAATACACAGCGAGAAATTTCGATTTTTCATTTTTCGAATTTTTACCATTTTTGACCGGCCACTGTGGTCGCATGGGAAGTGATAGAGAAACGAGACTTAGCTATTTAGTTAGTTCAATATATGTAGTTTCTGAATATAAAAAGAAATCGGCTCCAACTTTTAACGTTCGAGCTGCGCAGCGACCACAAAAATGGTCACTTTTCGCTCTGAGCCGACTTTGAGGCGGCGCTGTGGCGCACCTGTGGCGCAAAAAAAGTAGCGATTCTTAAATGGCGCATGGGGTACTACCAGACCCTATACCCCTTTAGGTCCGGCCTCCGCTGCAGATTACGTGAAAGAGGCGGAAAGTCAGGACAATACGACCATTAAATAGGAGAAACCGGAAAAAAACATCGTCGCCATAACCGGTCCGGGGCGCAACTTTTTAACGGAAAGTGATACGGGGCTGAAACTTCGCACACATACTAAACTCGATGTGCTCTACAATTTGCGCATAAAATCTGCGCAGGATTTTGCGCAGCCTCTGCGCAGCTTATTTTACACTGTCTCCAGCCACTTTTCACACATATTATAGGGGTCGCTGCCGCGACCCCTATGATATAGAATTTTTGGGAGAATATAATAGTGCAATTTGCTGATTTCTATGGTTCCTGTTTGTATGAAAAACGCTTGAGCAGCATCACCAGCTTTTTATATTTTAATTTTTAATTTGAGTTTCAACTTGAAATTGCTACAGTCAGTAGCTCAAAATAAAGTTAAGTTTTGCGAAGGTCGAAAATTCCGCGAACTTCGCGAAGCAAGCGGCATTCGCTGAATTTAGAGAAGTTCGCGAAAAAGCTAGCGAACTTCAGGAAATCGTTAGCTAGCTAATTTGAGAGGTTTTTCCCGTATCCTCCGAAAATTTAGAAAAATTTTTAAAATCTAATTTAGACTCAAGATTTGCTGTCTTCTCGATGTGCGTTAAGATTTTAGTGAATTTCGCGATGATTTTTGCGATGTTTGAAGGAATTTCGCGAAAATTTCGAAAAAATCTTGAGTCTAAATCAGAATTTACATTTTTGTAGGATATGGGGAAACCCTCCCCTCACATTACCTAGCTAATGATTTCGCTAAGTTCGCTAACTAAATTTAGCAAAATGGTTGCTTGCTTCGCTAGCTAGCGAGCGAACGCTAGCGAACTTCGCAACAATTAACTTTGTTTTTAGCTATTCTGTATATAATAGTTTTGCTGGAAGTAAGATTTTGATAGATTAAAGATTTGATAACAGCATACGTAACTCAAACAAGGGCTGTTTTGGTTTTGGTCTTGGCTGTACTGTTTATAGCTCGCGTACTGCTAGAAGAAACAGGACGAGATCTTCTTCATAGAATTGCCCAGCCTTAGTTTCGTTTGAAACTTTTTCTTTTGTATACAGTTTCTAGTTTTTAATTATTTTGTATTGTTCTTTATTTTCCATTTTTGCTTTGTCTATTGTTTTGATTGTTGTAGGCGAGCCGGAGTTCAAGTATGTGGGGAACATGCACGGGAATGAGGTTGTGGGTCGTGAGTGTCTCCTTTGGCTTCTGGAGTGTCTTTGTGTCAATTATGGGAAAAATTCCTGGATCACCAGTCTCATCAACAGCACCCGGATTCATCTGATGCCCAGCATGAATCCGGATGGGCATGAGATTGGACATGAAAGTGTGTTTGCAGGTTTAATATAGAGGCCGGGGGAAAAACAAATTCGCAAGTGGTGGGGGAAAATCCAACCCCCCCCCCCGTTTGGGCGATGGGGATGAGCTAGCGGGCTCAAATTTGGCGTGCAAGTTGGCAGGGTCTATCCCACCTACCACATGAAATTACCACTTTTAAACATTTTTTGACATTTTGAAAATTTTGGTATTTTCGACCCCCAAAAATTCAAAATTTGCCTATTTTTGATTCCTGTAGAAAATTTTCCATAGTAGTTTTGTTAGATAATAACTTTTAATAGTTTCTATGAGAACAACATGTGCTCTTTCCAAAAATGTTGGTCTCGTCTTCCTGCGGCGCTTGGCAAGCTGCCAGCAGAATTTTAAAAAAATGGGAAAATAAAACCAAGGGGTGGGAAAAACCAATTTTTGCTTTTGCTGCCAAACTCTCATAAGTGGTTACTAGTTGCTCAAAAGTCATTCACGTAGCAAGTTTAATGCGTTCTTTCACGTGAACAACTCAAAATTGCATTTGGACTTGAAAATTTTGTGCTAGGTGGTAAAAACCTCATTTCGGCGGATCGACCATTTGGCTCAGCTAAAGTGGTCAAAAAGTACTCCGGGACAAAGAAATACGCGAAAAAACACTGAAACAACATTTATTTTATTTCATCGAATTTCGAAAGATTTACAAATTTTTGCATTTTAATATAGAAACTGGCAAATTTGATGAAACCCAGCCAATTGATGCTGCAAATTTTGATGTTTGACTTGCTCACTCATTATACGGAATATCGCAAAAATAACTGCAGATGTGAAGTCAGCGACGCCGATTTTACCTGTCGCTTGCATAAAATTGCTAATATGAGTTACCCTGGCCGAATATTGGGGTTGGCTTTTCCCATCGGTTGGTTTTTTCCCGCCATTGGTTTTTTACCCCGGCTAATTAACGACAGGACCTAGAGAGGCGCTTTATATACCAAAATGACAGTCTAGACAGGGCTTGATAAGAAAATAATTTATTGCCGGATTGCTCCACTGGGTAGTTCTGCAGAGTCCAAAAAGTGACTACCTTTCAGTCAGAAAGTCAGAACCGTACGTAGTTTTTTCGACTTTTTTGGAAGGTGAAACGCAAAATGTTCTCGCAAATGTTTGGATTTGGGTCAATGATTAGGGAACCAAAACTGCTCTACGGAAAAGGCGGAATTTATAAAAATTGGCATATTTTTGGACAAAATTTGGGCACTTGGACGGTCCAGGGGGGGGGAACGGACTCAAAAGCCCTGACGTGATGTGTGATTTTGCGTTTATATATATCTGCATCGGGTTAGTTCTACGTATAGGTATTGCTTTTGCAGGCGATTTTCAGTCCTACGACGGTCGTAACAATTCCAACGACTTTGACCTGAATCGCAACTTTCCCAGTCGTCTTGGCGCCTACGCCAACCAGGTGCCCCGGCAATCGGAAACGGTGGCTGTCATGCGCTGGCTCCGTCGCTATCCCTTTGTCCTGTCGGCCAATCTCCATGGGGGGTCCCTGGTGGCAAACTACCCCTTCGATGATGGACCGCAGCGCTACGGGGACCGGACCATGTATAGTCCCAGCCCGGATGATCTGACGTTTAAGAAGTTGGCCTTCACTTATTCTCGTGTACGTGTAGGGTTCTGTGTGTGTGCCTGCTTGTTTGGAACGGATTTATGGTGCACTAGCACTATATACGTAATTACTCTATGGTGTGCTAATGTTTGTTGCTGACTTGACCAGTACCGGTTTTTTGTTTGAAAATTAAAGTATGGACAGGAAAGTGGAATTTACAGGAATATGTAGTGAAAATTAGTTCTATTAATTATCTTTATCGCAAAGAGGCTAAGCTTTAAATGTACACTTCTACTCTAAGCTTAGATCTTGTTTTCAGATCTTTTTAATACCATGGGGCACTTGAGTGGCATACCATATGGAACAATGAGTCGATGGCTAATTAATTATTTATTTTAATTAATTATTATTAATTTTGTCGGCTTATTTTTCATGTTTAGGCTCACAATACAATGTGGACGGGCTTTCCCTGTCCCAACGACACTCGTGATGAATATTTTCCCTACGGGATAACCAATGGGGCTGCCTGGTACTCCGTTACAGGTTTGTCCTAGTCGTTTGCTGAAATACACATTTTATGAAATGTCAAAAATGTTTGAAATTAATTATTGAAAATCTGGAATTGGAAGCTGATGTCCTCGAATTTTTTAGGTTTTAGAGGGTGCAGTGGGGGGGGGGGGGCTGAGCAGTTTTACACCGTAGCTGAGAGAGTGGTTTTCGATATTTTAAATTTTGAATTATCAATTAAAATTTTTGATTTTTTTGTATTTTGTAGAGGTCCAAATTTTGGGCTGACTTATTTTAGTTTAAGGCGGATGATTGTTGTTCAGCTTGAGTGGAGACTTTTTGATTTTTGATTTGTGAGATGCTTCATTACGTGTGTAATTTTATTTCAATTTTTTCTCCTGTATGGGTTTTCTAGGCGGTATGCAGGACTGGAACTATGCGTTTACCAACTGTTTTGAGATTACGATTGAGATGGGCTGTTGGAAGTATCCCAAAACGTCCGACATGAAACGGCTCTGGGACCAGAACAAATTTGCCCTATTTGCCTTTATGAGCCAGGTTTGTTGTAAATAATAAAAATAATGGCAATTTTAATAAAAATTGTACACAAAATGAATTTTGAATGGCCCTGGATTTTGTAAAAGTTTAGTTTTGATACAGCCTACCTATTGTTTGTTTAGTTGGAATTATTTATTGATTGAGTGATTGATTGATTTGGATTTCATTGATTAATTGTCTCTAGGTGCATACGGGTGTGAAGGGTTTTGTTGTGGACGCTACCGCTGGCCAGCCCGTTATCGAGGCAACCATCTATGTGGTCGGTATCCAGCATAATGTGACTACATGGGTTGATGGTGACTATTGGCGTATTCTGACGGCTGGAACCTATTCCATTGTGGCAACTGCGCAAGGGTAAATAAGGATGTGTATTGTGGTGATATGGAATGGGAGTTGGAGTGTGGTAAAGGGGGGGGGAGGGGCTGGCTTATTTTTACCTGGGCTTATTCTAGTGGGGGGGGGTGGGGCCCCCGCCCATAAACACCCTTCCCCCCCAAAATCGTCCCCTCCAAATCGCCCCCTCCAAAAGTGGGTGCCCCTTTTGGTACCAACTTTTGCCCTGAACAAATCGCTCAGAAGGCCTAATTTCCAAAAATGTTCCTAATTTCAAAGATTTTTAGTCGATTTTTGCCTATATTTAAGCGCTATTTTTGCACTAAAAACGAACTTTTTTGGCGATATCACTGTTTGAGGAGCCAACCCCCATGAAATACTCCCATAAATTCCGACCTCCCCCCATAACCACACAAATTGCCAAATGTTACCATTTTTACCCTAAAATTTCAAAACGTTTCCTATTTTGTAGGATTTTTTGACGAAATTTTCACTATTTTAGCCTAAGAACCACTTAAACTTTGTCATTTTCAGCGATTTTTAGCTGTTTGTACACGAAACATCTGCAAAATTTCAAAAATGCTTTCCAAAAATATGTCCCCCTATTTTGGGTGAGCCCCCATAAAGCCACCCTCATAGATTTTGGCATAAAATAAGCCGCGGGATTGAACTGTTATCGAAGATTTTATCCATTTTATTTATTTTAACAGATTGAACTGTGTTTTATCCTAACAGAACTTATGTGTGTATTTAAATCTAGCGGTCTACACAGTTACTTTCGTTTTAGAGGTTTTTATGTAGCAAACTGTTGTCCCGATCATGCGATTTTGACTGAAATTAGAGCTCAAGAGGTTTTGCGTCATCACTTCAAAGATAGGAATTGAGCCACAGTCTGACTGGCTTTTTCCTAGGCAAAAATTTCTGGGGGGGGGACTTATGGGTGGCGACGCCCCCCCAGGGCTGGGGGGGGGAGCTGATTTCTGGGGGGGGGAGAAAATTTTTTCAAAAAATGCCTAAAAACAGCTATTTTTTTGCTGTTGAGCTAAAAATTAACTATTTTTAACTTAAATTTAAGCTTAAAATAGCTAAACAATGCTTAAAAATGGGTAAAAATCCGGCGACGCCGGAAAAATTTTTCAAAATTTACACTCAAACCCCTATTTTTCCGGGCATTTTAGAGTTCTGGGGGGGGAAGGCCCGAATCCTGGGGGGGGCGACCCAATTAAAGAACCACAAACAAAAAAGAAAGATAAAATGTGGACTAGTATTAATAAAATTAAGCAAGTAAAATTGTATACTGCTGTGGCATAGAAATAAGAATTGCAAAAGCATTGTGCCAGATTACATATATAAGTGCATTATTTTCATATACGGACCGCCTTGTTATGCCCGACTGACCTGATTGTGGGACTCATCAGGGGCTTACAATCAGGTTATTTTAGTGATTAAATTAACCACCCATTTTTAGATAAAAAGTCGTTTCGTCCCCTGGCGACCAACTCCAGACATACGTGATGTTAGAAGCACGCATACAGTTAGTGCATAAATACGTATATCCATTGATACAATAGACACAACAAAAGCAGTGATAGATTAAGCTGTATTCAGTGAACGATCAGTGATTTTACCCTAACGTAAACGCAGGGTTTGCCATAAGGTGCTGTCATCCTGAGCGAATGACAGCTTTTCATAAGAGATCCTTCAAGCGAAGGATTTTCATAAAGTGGTTAACATAAAGAACAGAACACAAATATACCACAACAGAGACATTTAGTGTCCGTTATTAGATAAAAACCATTAAATTTAGGTGCGAATCCGCACCAGCCCAAGGTCTACACAGTGACTTTCGTTTTAGAGGTTTTTATTTAGCAAACTGTTGTCCCGATCATGCGATTTTGACTGAAATTAGAGCTCAAGAGGTTTTGCGTCATCACTTCAAAGATAGGAATTGAGCCACAGTCTGACTGGCTTTTTCCTAGGCAAAAATTTCTGGGGGGGGACTTCTGGGGGGGGGTCCCCCCCCCCCAGGTCTGGGGGGGGTCTGATTTCGGGGGGGGGGGTGAAAATTTTTTCAAAAAATGCCTAAAAATAGCTATTTTTTTTGCTGCTGAGCTAAAAATTAACTATTTTTAACTTACGTAAATTTAAGCTTAAAATAGCTAAACAATGCTTAAAAATGGGTAAAAATCCGGCGAAGCCGGAAAAATTTTTCAAAATTTACACTCAAAGCCCTATTTTTCCGGACATTTTAGAGTTCTGGGGGGGGAAGGCCCGAATCCTGGAGGGGCGATTCTGGGGGGGGGCGACCCAAGTCTGGGGGGGGACGAATTTTTGGGGGGCCCCCACCCACCCCCCTGTAGGAAAAAGCCAGTGATGTGCCACAAAATTGTAGCCATTAGCCGGGCTGAAGTCGAACTTAAATTGCAATTTTGCTCATATTTTTTGCACGGTTGACGGTTGTTTTGTTGGTTCTGTAAATATTGCTACTATTCCGCTCTTACCTAAATTATTGTACTGTAGCTTGCTCTTGAAATGTTACAAGTTAGACATTTTACAAACGGTTTTTTCCCTTTTCATACCGACTGAATTTCCTTGGACTAATTTCAGATATAAACCTTGGCAACTGGACGGCATAGTCGTTAGCCCCACCGGCCCTGCCACTGTGGCCAATTTCAGCCTGGAACCCCTGCCCAGGACCGTTCTAACCGTTACCAAAACGGCCAATCTATCCTCTCTATCCGCCCACAGAGCGGAAGACTCAAAATCGACTGCCGAAAAGCCGAAACCCGAATCCGGAACCGGAACCGAGACCCCCGGAATATCTCCGGACCAACTGGTTACCCTGCCCGTTCTACCCACCCCGTTGAGTGAGAAAACCCTCAGTCAATGGCTGTCTGATGTTAAGGACGGTGTGTATGCCTGTAATGTGATGCTGCAAGGACAGCAATTTATTGATCATTTGCCGATAGTCGATAATTCTGATCAGCAATATTTGGATGTGATTCGGCTGAAATCGATTGATTCTGAGCCGACTGCTGGGGCTTCGAAACGACCCAATCTTTATCTTTTGGGACTTGGCGGTAGTGGGGCGGGGGTTGGGGTACCTCAGGGACAGATTTTGCTCTATCAATTTCTGTTCAACCTGTGTCGAAGGGATGTGGATCAAACTGTGGACGCGGGTGCCGATCAGAAAGTTTCCCTGAAACGACTGGTCTCGCGTGTCAACCTGTTTGTGGCACCGGCTGTACCTGACGGTGTGCTAACGGTACGTACGTACGGTTTTTACTGTACCCTTTTTTATGTTTATACTGTTTGTATACAATGTCATTGGTTTTTTGAAGATGTCAAAATTTACTGTACATTGTGTGTGTGTGTGTGGGGGTGGCTTTTCAGAAAAAAATTCTTTTTGGAGTTCTTGGTGCTGAAGGGGGCGTAGAATTTCCAATATGATTGAATTCTTTACTGGACACGCTTTGTTGAGGGATTTTTTTCTTGAATATATGTTGGGCAATGTACATAATATGCTCAAGCCTTGCTTTTAATGTGGTGGAAAATTGGATGGAAACTTTTGAAAACCTGAAGCGTCAAAGAAGGAGACACAAAATTATGATGATTTAGCTTTGCAATGGCGAGTGGGGATGTTTGTTGACGTATTTTATACTCAGAGTACTTAAGTGGTTTCAGAAAAATAATAATCTTAATATTAGAGAAATAATGAAAAACGCCTGCCTGCAGTCACTAAGGCCGAAGCCTTAGTCCGAACAGGAGAGAGCCAACGCTCACAGCGCCCATTGGCTCTCTCCTGTTCGGACTAAGGCTTCGGCCTTAGTGACTGCAGGGCAGGCGTTTTTCATTATTTCTCTATGATTAATGCCTTGTATCCTTCGTGGATCCGCTTGCTGGCCCGTATACCTTGTATACCTCATTTTCTTGACGTAAATAATCTTAATATGTAAGGCTATGCAATATATACTAATCATAGGAAGTAGCCAAACCGTGCCCATTGGCTCTCTCTAGTTTCGGACTGAAGGCTGCAAACGTTTTTCACTATGATTATTATTATTATTATTATGCCAGTGCAATACACATAGATATAGAAAAGTTTAATATCACTGAACAGCAGCAGACCGTTATAAAATTAACAATTGACATACATGATAGGAAACTAATGAGTTGTATTCTTTATGATCAATGTCTTTTATGGTTTTGGTTTGTGTGTTCTTGCATAATGTGGGGGAAATTTTCTGGTTATTTTAGACACTAGCTGATGCTAAAAACCCCCTGACGAATTTACTGCAATCCCACCCGCCGCATTTGGTTATTCCAGTAATTCCGAACACCTACGATTCAATGTACGTACTCCGGACTGATTTTTTAGATTTTGTACAAACGATTTTTCTTAGTTTTTTCGTAAAAAATCCATGCTGTGGGCAGGGGCGTATGCTGGATTTTAAGAAAAGGGGAGTCCAACCCGAAAAGGGGGGCCGAGCCTAATTTTCCCCCAAAAATGGCCAAATTCGGGCAAAACATAGCTCAAAATTCGAAAAGTCTTCCGAAAGGGGGGGGGTCCGGCCGGACCCCCTGGACCACCCCCTGGATACGCCCCTGGCTGCGGGTTTGCTTGTTTTCGACAGTTTCGGGATGAAATTTGTCTGCAAATCATCTTGAATGTTTTGGTACATTTTTGACGTTGCTATGATTCTTTCTATAAGTTTTGAAATTAGTGCTGCGTTTTTTGCAAACTTTGTGCTGCAGATATAGTTGTTTTGCTGACATTTTTTCAAAAAAAGGGTTTTTGCTACTCCCCAGTTGAGTTCTTTGTATGTATCTATAGGCTATTTGATGCTCAACGTGCCGTCTATCATAAGGCCAGATATGACTATGCTAGTCGACTGGCCGGCGGCCCTCTAAATCAAACTCGACAAGAACTGGCACAGATGTGTACCAATAAAACTCTGGCCGAAACTAAGGCTAAAGATACCCTGCTGGCGTTTCATAGGCAGTTTGGTGCTATCGGAGTAAGTTGAGTGTTAGTTGATGCAATTTTGGTAAAACACAAGATTTGCTGCTTTCAGTTATAATGTATGTAGCGTGTAAGCATTGGCCCGTTACCACGAAGGTGGAGCCCCCACTGTTAAATTGGAAATTAAATTTAAATGACAAATTTGACTTCAATAAGCCTTGAGCGTTCGCTGAACGCGCAAATTCTCAATTTTTTTGTCATTTTGCGAGATTGGATTTTTTTTGATTCGCTAGGAGTGGGGGGCGACACCAGGGGAGATGTATTTTTGCAATAATTTATTGAATTTTTTGATTTGTTGGAGGGCCGGGCTATTTTTGCTAGAGAATAATTTATTGATTTTTTTTGCTTTATTTTGTAGTTTGGCCTGGGTGCTGGCTGTGCTGCCTCCGTTCCAGAGCTTTCCAAAACGGTTGATGAAGTATCATCTGGATTGCTAGATTTGATCTCTAGCGAATGGGAAGGTAAATAATTGGAGAGAGAGTAATTATGTTAATCAATTAATATTTGTGCTAATTTAAACAATTATTGAGAGGCTACGTCATGTTTCAAATGAGTTGCCATCGTTGTGTTAACTAAGGGGGAGAGGGGTTTTGTGTCAATGTAACTCATTGACGAAAGAATTACATCAAAAATGTACTTAAGAACAAACTTTTGTGTAAGTTCCGTTGGTACCGGCTATGGTACCTTTGTTTTACAGTAATTTTTGTGGAAACTATCAGGGTATTTTTAGGGGTTTTTCGGGTGGGGAGGGTTTGCATGCTAAAACGCTAAACGTTCTCAAAAATGCCAGGATTTAAGCTAAAAAGCTATTTGCACGAAAAAATCACCTGCGAAGCCGGAAAATTTTTGAAAATTTGCCTGTTTATGGGCCTCCAAAAAATCCCAGGCGGGGCGATTTCGGAGGGAAAGGCATTTTCGGGGGGCCCCCCCGTGTAAAAATAGCCTGAACTACTTTAAACGTCTTTAGCTTTTGGATGGTTGACCATCTTTCTTCATTAAGTTTGCATGTTTATAGGAATTTATGGAAAGGTGCATCTTGACAAAGCAGTGCTTCCATCTGTACGCATTCAGCTGGCAAATCCGCTTGAGGGCGCTGCAGTCACCGCTACAGAAACTGGCGACTACTTGCTGTTGACTGGGCCGGGCAGCTATACGGTAACTGGTACGTAATACATAGCTTTTTTGTGCAAATTGGATTTTTTGTTGGCTAATAATTAATAATAATAATAATATAATTTCCTGACCTTAGGATAAACTTTTTGAAGTTTCTCGTGTGGTATTTTTGGAAATATTTTCGTTTTCCGGATAATTGTTTCGGGTGCTCTTATAGTTACGAATGACGTATCCACCCGCACATTATTCTGATCAATAGAAATTATTATTGTGACCTGCGAATTTTTCAATTATCTATGGCATTCTTTTGGCAAAATCTCTCACTACCGTACAGTGTTAAACTATAGCTTATTTTGTTCTCCTTACTTTCAGCAAGAGTATATACATAATGATAAGAGTATGCCACTAGGCAAGCTCTGTGCTATCAGAGCAAAAACTATGTTGTGTTCGCTAACGGCCCATCCCCACCCGCTCAAATTAGACCCATCACTTGAAAGAATTTTCTGCGCTATGTTTGCGTTCTAAAGCTCGCAGTAGGCACAAAATTCTCTGACGCACTGCTTGTGTTTTCGAGCTTAAACACATAAACATAGAGCGAGTGAGCGTACCCCCGTTTCGACTGGGTACTGATTTGCGGGAGGGGGGTCACTAGGGTCTGATTTGCGGGGGGGGCGTTAGCGAGCAGATCATAGTTTTTGCTCTGATAACATAGACTGTGCCTAGCCTGCACACACTTACATTACTCTCTGCTTTCAGTGACATCTGACACTGGAAAGGTCCAATTGCCAGCAACCGGTCTGACTCAGTCGACTCTGGTGCTAGCCCAGAGCCTAAGTCGGCTGGACTTTTTCGGTCCAAAGAAGTCGTTCGAAAATTCCGGTTCTGAAAATCCCGAATCCCAGTCTTTGGAATCCAGGCAGAAAATGGATTTTAAGGACAAACGACCGCTGACGGCCGAAGCCATGGCCCTGACAGCTGACAGTGGATCGAATTCGGGAAATTTCGGAAATGCCAAACCGGATTCCGGTTTTGGTGACGGTGGTGGTAGCACGAAAATGAACGATTTGGAGGAAATCCGACTAGCGCTGGATCAAGTGATCAACACCTGTGGATATAAGGTCAAGGTGACCAGGTAAGCTGTTGTAGTCCCTTCTTCCCCCCCTCCCAAAATATGTCTGAGGGGGGGGGGTCTGGGGAGGGCTCCGCCCCCCAGAAATGGAAGAAAGTTTTTTTGCAATAAAACATCGATCTTCAGATCTTTAAGCTGTGTTCATGTTGAAGAACTGAGAAAATTTTTGAAAAACTGTTTCAGACAAAAATACTCAACATTTTCTCCAAAAAAATCGATTACAATTTTTTAAGCTTTTTTCTGCATTGATTGATATGCCGTTAGAAAGTCGATAGAAACTTCGTTCCTTTGGCGCGAGAAGGTTGTCTAGTTTTTTTGAGCTGTTTCCTATTTTTCTCCGTAATTTTTCCTACCTTCGAATCGCTACCGCAGGATCTGCCCCTGACTTGTTTTGGAGCGTTGGTAGTTTTTTTAGTCAAAATTTGTTGCAAAGCCTTTTGCTACAATTGCTCTTGGGAGCTAACATTTGTAGTAAGTTGATAGTAATTTGATTTTGCTACAGCGTTGCTCGTGATTGGTACGGACACTGCTATTTTCTTCTGCTTTAATTTTATTTGATTTTTTTGCAATTTTTGTAATTGTTTTCTCCTATTCTAGTTTTGATCGAATGAGTGGTCAGGTGTTCCGATTTGAGCCCCCGACAGCCGTACTGGAAAAATTTGGCGGTATTGCCAGCTTTCCCCTGGTCACTTTCTTTGCCAGTGATCTCCTCACAGGGCAAATGATGCTCAGCATGCTGTTCTCCTTCTGTACTCAGTATGCAAATGAGCCCTACAGTAGGGTAAGTCAAGGGGGGGGAGGTTTTTAACGAGTGAATTTTGGGAAGGGGGGGGGTGTAAGCAAACCTTTTCTGGAAAAATGTCTGACTTAATATTTTGAAAGTTTTGGTAACTTTTTTTACAATTATTTTGGGAGTTCTTCCTGAGGTGAAGTGGTGAATCCAAGTACTGGAGGGGGACCCCTTGGTATGACAAAGTCAAAATCAAAATATTGATTTATAAATTGACGACAAACACTAATTAATGACCAAAACGACCAGTGATTAATGACTAGGCCACTGGCGGATCCAGGATTTGGTGACGGGCAGGGGCGCGCCCAGGATTTCGAAAAGGGAGGGGTCGAACCTGAAAATTTTCCTATTTTTTAGTTTTATGCATTGAAAATAGCTCAGTTTTTGCTTTCTCCCCAAAAATCCCGGGGGGTAAATCGTACAAAAAGGGAGGGGTCGGAACCCCCAAAACCCCTCCCCTGGGTGCGCCCATGGTGACGGGGGGGCGGTAAAATACTCTCAGCGGAGGGTCTGAGGGTGGAGCCCCCAGAAGTTGAAGAAATTTTTTATTTTTGCAATAAAATCGGTCTTCGGATCTTCAGTTCTTTTCGTTGTGAAGAACTGAGAAATTGTTTTAAAATTCTTGACATTTTTAGGCAAAAATGGTAATTTTCGCCGAAAAATCGGATGCATTCAAGCTTTTTCTTCATTTTTGCAATTATGCGGTTAACGTGTAGACAATTCGCGCCGAAAGCGCGAAATTTTTTGGTTATTGCCCCTTTTTCCGTTTTCTCTCCTTAATTTTTCCTACCTTCGAATTTTTCCTCCTACCGCCACCCCCCCCCCCGGATCCGCCCCTGGACTAGGTTGTCAGTTCTAGGATAGACATCTAGTTTGCATTTTATGACTGAAAACTCAAAAGATTGTTGAACTTTGAATACAAGTTTGAAGCGGGAGTTTATGGTGGTTTTCGAGTTTCGTTATGTTCTGATAATATTCTTTCTTCGTGTATTTGAGTAGATTGGTTTAGAAATGAAATTTTATTTTCACATTTTACATATCGTGTGTCTTTTTTTACTTTCTGTTTTTTCCGGAATTTTTTTCAGATTCTAGACTCTGTAATTGTGGAGCTCAACTTCCCCCTGGAACCCTCCATGTGGTTGGACATCAAAAATGACTGTCAAGAGGGCGCTTTCAGTAAGTTGACTGCAGCTGCTTTCTGGAAAACTGAATTCATTTTTTCAATAAAATTGAAAAAGAAATAATATGGAAATGAGTAGAATATTCTCGTAAAGGGAATTTGCTCATCATGTTTCGATTCGATCAATTGATAAATTGCTGTTTATTTATTTTTGGGGATGATTTTAGTTCCCTTGGGTTTTTTGGATTTTTGGTCAAAACTTCCAAAACTTCCCGGTTTCGCCGGAATTTGTTTGGTCTTAGATTGGAAAACATACTTAGGCACTGCTTTTGGTACCGAAACTTAATTTCTTTGAGCACTTTTCACGCTTAGTCATAGCAGTATAGGTATAGTAGAAAACTGACTAACTAACTTCATTTTTTACCATTTTATCCCCCCTTGTTTTTTCTCGCACCACTAGTGGGTGGGTGCTCCCCTCCAAATCTTTTTGCCTAAAATCACCACCCTTGCCTCTGGTATGTATGATTTCTGTTTTTTCTAGGTGCCAAGGAGTCTAAGTTGCAACTGGTCCGCACCAAAATGCTCATGTCTCGGCCCAATGTGGTGACCATTTTTGCCTCGGGCGACGTGAAACTCCAATACTATTCTTCCACTGGTAATTAATAAGGCGTTGTGTGTGTACTTAATACAAATTAATACAAGATAATAAACAAAAGAAAGAAGGATGTCACTACAGCACCTCCGACCCGAATAATTCAGGCCTGAGGTGGGGATGGAACCCACAATCTTTGGCTAAGTAGGCCATCGCTCTACCGATTGAACCACCCAGCCACAATCAAACCAAGCTTAAGTTTGAATGCGTTTCCAAACTACTAGTGACAGTGACATTGCAATAATAATTGTGTTTGAGCTATTTGGCAGTCAACATTTAGCGTAGTCGAGGACAAGATATAGAACCGTCTAACGCTATTTTCTATACTATGTACTCTTAATATTATGGAGTCAGGCTTGCACCCGAGATTTTGAAAAATGGGGGGTGGTGGCAAGATCAACCTACAGCGCCGTGGGGGGAGACAAGTTGTTGAAGAAATTTTGGATTGTTGTCCAAAAAACCTACATTGGCTGTTGAATTCTGTCAAAAACTAAATCATTGCGCTGAAGCCGAGGTTTTAAAAAAACGGCTGGTTTTGCTGTGTAAATTGGCAAAACGGTTTTCCTTTTTGTCATCCCAAAAGGGTGAGAGGTTTAGATCCCTGAGACCCCCCCCTGGGTCGACCGCTTTGTGTAGAGTCTATCGTCTAGATAAGTTAAGATGCAAACTGTTTCTAGCATCAGGTCAACATTAATTTCGTCATTTTTTTGATATTGATTATTTTTAGACCCCCCCCCCAATTTATCTCCTGCTGTTTTTTGTGTTTTTCCAGGTGACAAAGAGTCAGCCTTGATGGATCATACGGCCCGGGTGATCGGGGCCAACTATGCCCGCAATCATCCGCAGATTTCGCGAAAGGAAAGCCGGTGCAACAAACAATCGCAGAACTATATCTCATTCAGTCCCACAAATGATTTCATTGTAAGTGCCTGGTTGGCCCCCAGGTTTTTCGGAAGTGGCTTAACACAATGGTCTTGCTTGTATGGGCGCACCCAGGGGGGGTGGAGGGTTAGGGGTTCCGATCCCTCCTTTTTGTCCGCCCCCCCCCCAAGTTTTTGGGGAGAAAGCAAAAATTGAGCTATTTTTAGTGCATAAAATTAAAAATTATGAAAATTTTTCTCACCTGTGGCGCTTTTCTAACTCAGTTTTTGAAATTTTTCTCGCCTGCGGTGCTTTCTAACTCAGTTTTTAAAACTTTTCGCGCCTGTGGCGCTTTTCTATCTCGGTTTTTAAAGTTTAGGCGCTATTATGTATTAGTACCTTTTACAACGTTTTGGCGCCTGCGGCGCTTTTTTACCTCAATTTTTAAAGATTTCCATTACGGCTTTTATCAAAATTTCAAAAATTGTCTCAACTTCTGGGGGGCTCTGCCCCCAGACCCCCCCCCCCGCGTCAGCTAGCGACTAGTCCTAAATCTCGTCATTTTTGCTGCTCCCAAAATGAACTCTATTGAAAACTTTGCCGCCGCCACCTCCCCTCTCCACACGTACACGTGTCAGGCGAAAGCAAAAAATTTTTCCGGCTCGACCCCCCCCTTTTCAAAACCCTGGATCTGCCCCTGCTTGCTTGCACAATGGGCGAAAATGCTAAGCTTATTTTGATATAAAAATGCCTCCATTACGAGTATAATAATGGTTCCAAAAAGTTGATGTCTCCAAAAGGAATTCCCACCTTAGATGGTTTGCCATCTCTTCCTTTCCGTATCAATTGGTTAGGAACGTGTTAAGCCAAAATTAATGAGAATTGTCACAGACTACTAATCATTGTTTCGTTACTATAGGAAATTTTGTCAAGCATTTCCCCTGATAAATTTGTAAACAGAATCTAAAATTTTTTAGAAAATTTTGGTCAGTTTTCATAAAAAATTTCGTAATCATTTTCCTTAGCCCTTAATACTCCTAACGGAAGTTCTAGGACTTTTTTACCTTTTCCGGAGAACGCATTGGATGGGGCTTAGACCTTCCACCCTCCTATGGTAACCTCCTATGAATATAGTTATGCTTTGTGTATTATTTTCCTGGTAGGGCTCACGTCGTATGATTCGTCACCCGTTGGTGGGTCTCCTTGTCTCTGTGGCGTGCTGCAGTGACCTGGGTCGGATGTCCGGTGATGACCTCTGGGCAGAGAACGAACCCGCTGTCCTCGGAATGCTCAAACAGGTCTGTCTAGGTTGTAATTATAACTCTACAGTGTCTGTATGCTTGGTTGGATGTAACAGTTTTATGTCACAGTTGTATAGTTTGACACCGCGCCCATTGGCTCTCTCCTGGTTCGGACTAAGGCTTTTGACTTCAGTGACTGCAGGCAGGCGGTTTTCATTATTTCTTGACAGTTTTAGTTTTAGTGTGACACTTTTCGGCTATATTCATGCATAGGTTTGTTTCTGATAATGTTATGCGGTTGGAAAGGTTGCCATTACCGAGTTCAAGTTACACAAAATGAGTTAATTCTTTGTGCTTGTTGGTATTGAATCGTTCGTTTGTGTCTATAAATTACGACTGCACTGAGATTTTCGGCTTATCTTTTCCCCAGGTAAAGGTTGAAATATTTTTAATACAGCAACCATATAGATGAACCGCAATGATAACCTTTTCAATACCAAAATCATTTAGCTTTTTGTTTTCGTCGAATATCATTATGTAGTTTGTTCACTATTTTTCCATTTTCCCTTTCTAGACTCGATTTCATATCAACGGCATGGTCAGAATTGGCTCAGAACCAGATGGAGACCATGACTCTGCAGCCCCCCATTCTGAAAATCCTCCTGAGGGGGTCCTACCCGGCCCGGCAACCCTCACGATTCGACGTGATGCCAGCTTCACGCAGACTATCCAAACGGACCCTGATGGTCACTTTTTCCTCCTGGTTACCCCGGGTCTCTACCAGGTGGAGGTGTCCCTTTCCGGCTATTTCACTGTGCTAAAGGTTAGTATAGTCTAAGTGACCTTAACGTTTTGAACTGAGGGAGGTAGCTCAAGGAGTGTGTAATAATGACTTTGAATGTTTTTATTCTTTGTCTTTTTTTAAACATTATTTCCGTGGTTCCATCATCTGTGGAGGGGCTGGGACTTAGTGAAGATTTGTCTGGTTTTTATAGTCCCCCTCCCCGCTTTTCACTCTTAAGGGGGGGGGTCGCTTTGGGTCAAAATCGATAGTCACGGATTTCGCTCATTTTCATACACAATATAGGTACATATGTTCTCAAAAACAAGACAAAACATTAGAATTCGAAACTAAACACTGACAGAGATATTCAGCTATAAAGTTGGAAAACTTGAAAATCACTGCGATTTGCCCTCCAAAGTCATGTTGAGACAGAACGGTACCGAAATTTTGGTCAACTAATATGGCAATTTAATTCGTGTGGGTTGGCTAATATTCTAATGCTAAAACGACTCTAGAATATCCATCCAGTCGTTCACAATACATTCATCAATTGTGAACTGAGCCTTTTTCAGCTAACTGTGCCCTCAAAGTTTAACTTACTCTAACTTTTAGATACTGCATTTCAGACACATAGTTCTATCAGAAAAGTTGTTCAGCTCATCGGTAGCTATCGAATGATACCCAATTTGTCTATATTTTGGAAATTTCAAAAATTGACTTTTTGTGACCTAGAAGAGATCAAAGGAGCCGACACGACAGAAAAGTTCTACCTTTAAGCATTTGCCTTTACCTTAATGTCAGGCAGGCATTGAGAGTTTTATATGCCAATTTTGGTGACTTTCGAGTGGGTAATGAGTGAGAAATTATTACAAAAACGTGAAAATTGTGCAAAATGATGATTTTTGGCAAAATTAGCCCATTTTGTGGCAAGTTTTTTGAGAGCACTACAAACGGTAGAAATTTGCAACTACTGTCATAAGAATTCTGTGTATTCGTAGAGTGCAACTATCTATAAGCGATTTCTGTAGCTTTTGCCAATCGCGCAGGAGAGGCGAATATGTTTTGCTGGTCCTGTTTTTCGTGGTACAAAAAGCACCAATTTTCCGAAATTTTGACTTTGAAAAATCGCCAAAAATACGACACTCAACAGAATTGTTCCAGAAGGGTTATTTGCACTCTCTAATATGTCCTTAACATGTACAACAAGGTTGCAGCGCTGTATCTTGCATGCAGCGAAAATTTTTTCTGCCACAAACTTTTTAACCTAACTTTTTCATTTTCCTATGTTTAACACATGTCGAGGTAACCTTTGAAGGCCCCTACAGAACGATTGAAGCAATATTACGCAAAACGCACCTGTCTTGTTTTAGGGACCCATTAGGACTACAAAATATGTGAAAATGAGCAAAATCGGAGATGGTCGAAAAATCGGCCAAAAAGCGACCCTTAACAGGCAAACATCTGTACAGCATGAATATTCATTTCATCAAACTATACGTATACACACGAGTTATCCAGTTTTGTAATTTGAGAGGAGTTTATGTTTTGTTTTTACATTTTAATTTACTTTTCCAGTTTTTTGCAGAGTGTAACAATCTCTAACACCAGTTGGTCCATTTCACCGCCCCTGGACATTCAGCTGACCTCCTCTTCCATCATGGGCCTTAGTCGTTCCACGGTGGGCATTTTGGGTGCCCTGATAACCTTGGCTGTCCTGGTGGCGGCTGTCTATTTCTATCTGTAAGTATTCTTCCCCCTGAGTAAGTTTATATCTGGTTTTAGGGCCCACCCCCAAACGTTTGGGGGGAATTTCTTGAATGTTGAAGTTGGGTACCTTTAAGCTGAAGTTTTACTTAAAACTGGCCAAATCCAGCGAAGGTTAGAAACTATGTTTCAAAATTTCTGCTCAAAAAACCTATTTTTCCTGGTAGAAAGTTTTTGGATTCCGGGGAATAGGGCGAGAAATTCCCGAATCCTAGGGGGACCCCCCCTTGTATACGAAAACGCCAGTGTGGAATTTTAGATTTATGCATTTGACGTGTAGAGCAATGCATTTTTACCCCTGCAGTATTTTATTGTTGTATATATATTTTATTGTATTCTAAATCTATTTTTGCTGTTTTTTTCTGTTTTTCTGTATTTCAGCGGACGTAACCGGACCCCCGAACTGCGCTACATGTCGGCCGGCTTCAGGCCCCTGTCAAGTCATGGTGATTCTGATTCAGATGATGATTGGGTTGGAAAAGGGGGGTCACGTGGTGGTCCTGGGGGTGGGGGTGTTTCCCTGAGTCTGGGGGGCGCCACTGTAGACTCCCCACCCCGTCAGAGAGCGCCACCTAGCGGAGCGCGACGCTTCCAACAGCATTCCTCCGTAGCCTCTGAAGAAGATGAACTTTTCAATAAATGGAGATAGTACCCCCTCCAAGCCCCCTGATAATAATTGTTTTTTGTTGACCGGTTAAGTGTTTTTTACCTAGTGTTTTTGTTACCTATCTTCTGAACCATCTAGAGTGAAGTTTTATGCACTGCACACGGTGTAACGGTTTTAGTTTGTTCAGTGAATGCTTATAACGTTGAATTGGACGGATTAAGTATATATATATACCTTCCGTTTTGGAAGGGAAAGTGTCAAGAAAATTTTGGGAAAATTGTATGTTTGAAATTTTAACTTCTTCGTCTTAAATCAGGTTGTTCCTATGGTTTGCAAATATCAGCTCTAGTTTTTTATATACTCATTCATTCATTGTACGCTCATTGTTGGAGCAGGGGAATAAAGTTCACATTTGGAGATTTGAGAGGTAATATTAAAATTTGTTGACCAGTTTTTTGTTGTTTCGCAGCTTCTAATTTAAGACTCCTAATTTGGTTTGAAATTTTTTGTGACGTGCAAAAATTTATGCACAAATTTATATGTACATTTAGATTTCTTGCTTGCGTTTTCAACTTGTGTGATCAATTTTTTACATATTATTTGTGAGCACATCAGAGATGAAACCGGGTCACCGGGTCATCGGGTCAGTTCGGGTCACTGCATGGACCGGGTCACCGGGTCAGGAGCTCTGACCCGGTCTTGACCCGGTATTTTTGATTGGAGGATTTTTTTTGCTGATTATAGGATATTTTTCAAAGTTTTGCCAATTTTTACCAACTGAAAACTTCAACAATTACTCAAAAACTAGCAATAGAAATATAGAAATATTCTTAACTTAATCGTGTTCTTGTAGTTTTTTAAATGCTTGTCGTAGTAGTGTCCTCATAATATTTGTAATGTCCTGTCAAGCTTAGATCTAGGTTTGAAACTACAATGATTGCGTTGAATCTTAACTGGAAAATGAAAACTATTACAGGGGCCCTGAGAGTCTGTAGGGCGTTTCACAAAGGGCTCCTAAATCTAGCTCCTAAGTCCCTCCTATCTTATCTCTATGAGCAGTTTACGAGCAATTTATGAGCGGCTCCTAAACTGTTTCACAAAGCTCCTCTTAAACTGCTCCTAGACATTCGCTCATAACCCGCTCATAGCGCCTTTCTCTTAACTTTCTAAGCGCTTTCATGCTGGGAACTTATGAGGTGTGCTGGAAAATTTATGAGACATAAAGTAAAATTACTTTATATTACATATTCACTTACCTATATGATAGAAAATAGAACATTTAAATCGAACATTCTCAATTTTAAAGGGTAGAATAAATGTTTCTTATTTTTTGACAAACTAATGACGAAGTTCTAAATATTTATTATTATTTATTTTTACTAAATATTCAGCAGTTTAAGCTGATAAAATGACTAAAAGCTTTTACAGAACTTATCTGGGAGGAATGCAATACATTGCAACGTTATCTTTAGCTAAATATTTCAACAATTAGCAGTTGAGAGTGAGTTATGAGCCCGATTTTGGGCTCTTAGCTTTAAGAACCGATTTAGGAGGTCTCTTTGGGCCTTTTCGCGAATGGATAGAGTAGAGTTAAAATTAACTCGATCCTTTTCGCGAATGAGTTAAAAGAGTTAAATTTAACTCGCCGAGTTAGGCGGAGTTAAAAATTTTAACTCTACTCGCATTCATGAAAAGAGTTAAAATTAACTCTACCCTTTTCGCGAATCACTTGTGGAGTTAAAAATTCTCTTTTCGCGAATGGATTAAATTTAACTCTGGCTAACTCCGCTTCACGTTTTTCTATACAAATTTAACCCGCTTCCAACTACGCGGGTTAGAGGGAGTTAAAACCTTCAGTAATCAGTGAACAGCCTTTGTAAAACGTTGTCGTAGATCACTTAATATTTGACATTTTAAAACACTTTTTGTATCATTTTAAAGGTAACAAACAATGGACTCACTGAAATATTTTATTTAGGCATGGTTACCGCGCAGCTTGTGAAACTTGTGAATAAATAAATAGGATTACGGTCTAGTTTTTTGTAGAACCAAAAACCAAATGCTAAAAGCTAAATCCTATATGTTGAAATATTTAGTGAATTATGCAATAGTAATTGCATAAATAAATAAATAGTTATTAAGTAAAATTGTTACTGAAAATGGGAAAACTGGCAGAGTGAAACGCTTCCTGCACTTTTAGGATCACAAATAAATATATGCACATTTCAGACTGCTTTTCGTTAGCCAAACCAGCCTTACTTCTTCGACAGTTTTCAGGGTCTGTTTCGATTATTAATTAATTATCCCAGCACCCATTTCATGGGCAAATTTCATTTCCCGGGAAAATCTTAAAATCGAACTCGAATCGAATAATCGCTCTGTGTATACAGTTCTGTTTGTCCAAAAAGTAATTTTCACCAGTAAACTGTAGTCGGACTTAGGTAAAAACCAAAAAGAATATAAGTTTAGAAATGGTTGCCGTTAAAAGGGGAATTTGGAATAATCTTTCCATAGCTGATATATTCGATTTAAACTCGTTTATGGATTGATTTTGTATCCTGCAATGAAATTTTTTAAATGCGAAGAAATTAAAGTTTTCCAATTCCATTTTGATTTCTGATAATTCTTTTGATTAGTTTTACATGTCTAATAAAATAATTTAACTTAATAAATTTATCCCTATCCATTGTTATCCAGTAAATGTCCAAAAATTTGTTTAATTGTGGACAGGTTTCTCCAGATATATTTTTTCGCATTTTTTCGTGTCGTTTTCTATTTTTTATTTTGATATATATATATATATATCTATATACTTTCAGTTATTATAGATTCATTTTATTCATTCATGAAATTTCCATTTCTTTTAATCAAAGCACTGCAAGTTTACTACACGCTTAACACGTTGTTGGCAGAATGCTAACGAATTAAGAGTTTTCATTGGATGCCCGAACTGTACCACAGCGCAGTCTAGCGAGAGAAATGTGACAAATTTGGAAACAGTGGGCAAAATACAGGTTACGCACACATTTCAGCTTATTTCTGTATAAGGAAGAGTGATTTCACAGTAAATAAAAAATTGTTTCCAGCTATTTGATGGAGGTATCGAATGATATACCCGATGTCTCGCGAAAAAATTTACTTGAGTCTGCAAAAAATCTGGAAAATTATACTTCTTCTAAAATGTGTTAAAATATTTTAGAAAAGCAACATTAGTTTCATCGTTCGTATGCATTAAAAAGAGAAAATGTCAAGCTGTATTTTGATATAAAAATGGCTTCTTAAAGCCAAGTAATGAATGAGTAATAATGGTGCAAACTTTATGTGACCAAAGGGAATCACCACCTTAAGTTAAACTATGTAAAAAGAGTTCTTTGAACTTGATACCGTTTCATGGAAATGCCAAACTCTGTTTTGGACGAATAATCTACTTTATGTTTCGGAAGAACAACAATAAGCAGGAAAGTGTATAAGGTTGTTTATATAAATGCAGAACTGCAAGTTTTATCCTATAAAGCCTGCGAAAGCTGTTTTTGGTTTTCATAATCATCAAAACGATCGCAACTACAAAGTGTAAAGCTGATGAACACGAAGAAATTTGAGTCGTCATTCAATATTCAGTAAATTTAGGCTCTATACAAGGCCAGCAAGTCAAAATTTGACGCAGTGTTACATAATAAGTGCGCTAAAATATTTCCACAATAAAGTTTACCTGAATTCAGTAGCTTTTATGACCGTTACATTAATCGGCTAAAATTAACTCTGCTTACGAATTCGTGAAAAGAGCAGAGTAGAGTGGAGTTAAAATTAACTCTGCCTAACTCTTTTCGCGAATGCTGGCAGAGTTAATTTTAACTCTGCGCTTTTAAACTCCTCTTAACTCTGCTGGCAGAGTTAAGAGGAGTTTAAAACGCGGAGAGTTAAAATTAACTCTATCCATTCGCGAAAAGGGTAGAGTTAATTTTAACTCTAATCTACTCTACTCTACTCCACTCTACCCATTCGCGAAAAGGCCCTTAGTTTAGGAGCTCCTTGTGAAACACCATTCTCCTAACTTTCCTCATAAGTAGCAAACTTAGGAGCTCTTATCGCTATGAGCCCTTTGTGAAACGCCCCACTGAAATCTTTATTTTAAAATCTAAAATTCTCCATGCTCCATCTACTGTAAGTGATTTATCGCTGCTGCTATTATTTTTGGAGGGAGAGGGTCAGACTGTGGGTTTCAAATCTCGGTAAGAAGTAAAATCTCAGCAAAACAAGGTTTACAAATTTTGAGTTTTACTTTGCATTTTTTGCAATTGTTATGGCTTACTACATATCTTCAGGAATCAATTGTGATTGATTTTATTTCATATTCTCTGAATCCTCTGAAAAATATTTCCAAAGAATTTCCGCTGAGTGAAACTTCAATCATACAACTAAATGAAATATTTTACTAAAATATATAATGATAAAACAGAAAAGTGCTAATGTTAAACCCTATGATTATAATTCGATGATATTATGACTTTGGCAAAGTATTTTGTTTCAATTTGTTTGATTCAAAAAAGCTATGTAGTTTACTTTACATTATTGAGTACAAAATCGTGCAAATCGGTTTGATTTTTTCCGGGTTACTTACAATATTCACTTTCCGATGCTACTACTTTAAGGAACGCAAAACTTTTACCTAACTTAATATTTTAGTCATCAAAAATGTTCAAAATGGTAAAAAACACTCACCGCACACCAATAAAGTAATTTTAATTTTTTGCAAGCTTAAACCTGGATTTTTAAAAATACCGGGTCACCGGGTCAGGGGTCGACCGGGTCACCGGGTCAGTAAATAGTGACCCGGTTTCATCTCTGGAGCACATCCATTTTTATGTCGTTTTTTTCGGCTGTACAAGTTGTAATTCTGCTCCATGTTATGCTGTACTTAGTAGAACCAGTGCCTTAATAGTTTTTTGCTTGTTTTTTGCAGTTCCAAATATACATCTATTGCCTGTCTTCCTTTAGTCTCGCTTTGCATACAACTGTGTACTAGTCGTGCGGGACGTTTTTTCTGGAATTCCAAAGGTATATAAAAATTGAAGACATTTTTTCTACAAAAAATGAGGCTTTAAGAATGTCTATTTGCATCTTATTGCTCATATTTTTTAAAAAATGCATTCTTATTTCATTTTTATGCTCCTAGGGGACAGCTTATTTATTTTTATTAACACGTTTCTACATTTATGGATTCTCTGCATTTCGTTTCTCATATTTTGTTTTTAAGATTCATTATAGGAAGCCTGTTACACAGAAAGCGGATATTTAGATCTATTATGAGGCGATTTTAAACATTTTTCGAGCATTTTTGCTTTTACCTCCATTTTTCCCGGCCTATGCTACTTTTTGTTAGTTTTGTTGTCCTAATTTCGATCGATTTCATTTTTTTAGTTATAATCTGATTAGACGGCCCTCCAGTTTTTAGTTTTAATCCGATCATCCTTTTTGTTATTTTTGATTGTTTCTTTAAATTGATATTAAGATGACTTAATGATAATAACTGCTTTGTTCATCCATTATAATAATATTAAGGACAGCTACTTTTTTGTCTGAGTCTTCCAGATGTTTTAATGTTGTTTTCTACAGTAGTATAGAAACTTTTATATATATGTTGTGTATATTCAACATGATGTATACCCATTTGCTATTTTGTTAATCAAAATTAGCAGAGTGTAGAAAAGTGGTTTGGTGTCGTATTTTATGTAGTCTAAAATTTGGCTGACCTATTAAACATAATAAATTTCGGATTTAGTGTTTAGTTTTCTGCAGTTTTTGGCGTTAAATATTATATCTGTCAATTGAAATAGAGTAGTCTTGTAAATTTGTGTTATATTTTATCCGGATAATTGCTGTTCGGTCGGGTACTTTGACACAAATCAGGAGTGTTGTATAATCGTTATATATTTATTGACTATTGTACACAACATTGCTGTATCACTTTGGGTGACTGAACATTAAACTGGATTTTGCCAGAAGTTGGATAGGTCGTATGCTCTGCTCGTTAACGGCTGACCTCCCCCGCAAATCAGCACCTGGTCGAAACGGGCTAACGTTCACTCGCTCTGTGCTTTTGTGTTAAAACCCGAAACGAGAGCGGTGTCCGTGCGCGAGTTTTGTGTCCTGCTTCGAGCCTTAGAGTACAAGCATAGTGCGCGAATTTCTTTGAAGTGATGGGTCTAATTGAAGAGGGCTCAGTCGTTGGCATGCAGAGGATAGGTTTTTGTCTGATAACTAAGAGCATGCCTAGTGGTGTACTATACTTCTAGTTATGTTCTCTTGGTAGCTAGTGCTTGCAGTATCCGTGATTCGCATACCGTGCTGGTTTAGTCGTTCACTCCTGGATTATCAGATTATCTAACGAATTTGAAAGCTAAAAATTGGAAGTGCATACGTAAAGAAAGACGCAGTTGCGTTGCCATGACGCCGCCATGCTATACCACGATCATGACGTCAGTTTACTTCACCAGACAATGTTAATGGATAGCTCCAGCTCGTTACGTTGCAAAGTGGGATATGGCTTCGGCAGGATTCTTGCTCAGGAAAAATGTAATTGCGATAATCCAAACTTTACTCGTATACAGAACTGTTGTAAAACACTCGCATACAGAACTGTGGTAAACCCTGTTCAGTTAAGCCAGTTAAAAATGTTAGGTCTGGATGGACCCAGAAGTTCCCCCCCCCCGATTTTATATACTAAAAATCTGCATATAGGGGTTCGGTGAGAAAATACAAAAAATCAGTATCAACTGAAGTTTTTATCGGAAATGTTTCCACGGGGTCTTTATGGAGGGAATTTTTTTTCTGTAGTATAGGATTTTGTGTTTTAGCCTCTCCATGTTTCAAGACAAGTGCGTTTTGCCACGGTTTCACATGAAAGTTAAAAACAAATTTGGAACAGTAGCATCCCTTCAATTTCTGCTCTGATTTCTGATGATTACTCAACTCAGACACGGGTGGCTATAATCAAGCCCTTTTTCAATGCCTGCTTGAATTGGATTTAGCTATTAAATTGTTGGGTGGTGGGGACCCACCATTTGGACTAAGGTTTCTGTAAGTTGACAGTTGACAAGAAAATTCAGGACTAGTAACGGAACGGCCCGCAGAAAAACTAAAAAACGACCACTCCAATGCACGAAAATGTCATTGGTTAGCAACTTTGCTGTGAATAACAAAGAGCATCGAAACTTAATTATTTTGAACAGATGTGACAAAGTTTGAGCGCTATCGGAAAAGTTTTTTTCATTAGTGTAGTGTTGTCTCAGTAACCGATTTTAGTTTCAGTTTCTGATTCATTCGGTAATCAATCTATCATGATTTCAAAATCAGTTTCAGGTCTCCTCCCAAAATAGTTTCACTTTCAGTTCAAGTTTCAGTTGGGATCACAAAATAATTTCAGTTTCAGTTTTAGTTTCAGGCCGAGTTTCAGTTTCAGTTTATTAAAAACTGCAGTTTCTAGTATTCTGAAATAACAAAATATATAAATTGGTGATTATTTATGCTCCCACTACAGAATATTAACGAAAATGTTGCTTAAAACCTTCAAATCTTCATGTTCTGAGGAAATACTGAAACTTGTAGTTTCAGCCCGAGTTTCAGGTAATTACGGCAATTACTCAATCTAGTTTCAGCTTAAGCTTCAGCTTCAGTGCCTGAAACATCACTACATTACATCAGTGTATTTGGTCTACTCCCTTAACATGCCACAAATAGATAAAATGTAACTTGTTTGATTAGTTTGATTTTACGGCTTGCATAGTTCAAGAAATGATGGATTATTTGATTTCTGCAAAAATGACAAGTTTTCGACACCAAAACAAGAAAATCCGCTTTCTCTCACGGTAGAGAAAAGCTAGAACGTTGCTTTAAAAAGCAAAAATATGAAGCTCAACGAGATCTTTCGAATGAATAAAGTCATAGCTGTATAGCTGCTGCTAAACTTCCAGAAATAGGGAAAAACCGCCCTGGCCGGAAATCTTGCATTTTTGAATCGGGATTGCTCGGAGGGTATTAGAACGATAAAAAACGTATTATGGAAAGTTTCGTCAAATTTCATCTTGATTTACGCCGCCAACCAACAATATGTGCCCAAAATGAATCACCACCTTAGCAATTCTCGGTAAAGCAATTGTCGGTTAAACAATTCTCGGTAAAGCAATTGTCGGTTAAACAATTCTCGGTAAAGCAATTGTCGGTTAAACAATTCTCGGTAAAGCAATTGTCGGTTAAACAATTCTCGGTACTGAATACACACACCAGAAGATAGTTTTCTTTCTAATCGACAGTAGTGTAGAAGTGCTCTCTAACCTTACTTATATCCCACACTGAATCTGCATCATTCCAAAGTCAGGTTTCATCAGCAAACCTTCCAGTGCAGGCCTTGACTACTTAAGGTGGTGATTCCTTTTGGGCACATATTGTTGATTGACGGCGTAAACCAGGATGAAATTCAACGAAACTTTCCAAAATAAGTTGTTTTAGCGTTCTAACACCCTCTGCGCAATCGCGCTTCAAAAATTCAACATTTGCGTTCAGGGCGGTTTTTGCCAATTTCTGAAAGTTTGGCAGCAGCTGCATGGCTATGACTATATCCATTCGAAAGAACTCGTTAAACTCTACAATTTTGCTTTTGGAAGGAAATTTCTAGCTTTTCCCTATCGTGAGATATAGCCAATTTTCTTATTTTGGCGTCAAAAACTTGTCCTTTCTGCAGAAATCAAATAATCCACTACTTCTTGAACTACGAAAGCTGTAAAATTTAACTAAGGGTGTCAATTTAAAGGTCTCACAGAGGCCAATTATCGGAGGCATGACCATCGTACAATTGCTATCCCTTAGGCTGCTATCACAAAAAATGTAGTTTTTGCAAAAACACGACCAAATTTTTTCCAGCGATTGTGCAGAATTTAGTATGCAAGCTAGAGAGTTGCCACTTAGCAGATGTGTTCTACACAAAAATACCCCGGGACCCTTTTTTAGTTGCCCCGATAGCTGCTTTCTAACTGAAGTAGTGGCTTGCCAAAGTAGTGAAAAGTAGGCAAAATCCAGGTTGCGCAGACATTTTAGTTTATTTCTCCATAACGAAGAGCGATATCACAATAACTAAAAAAGGGTCCCCAGCTATTTGATAGAGGTATCGAATGCTCTAACCGATGTCCTGCGAAAAAATCTACTTCAGCCTGCAAAAAATCTGAAAAATTATACTTCTTCTAAAATACAGGAAAAACATTTTGGAAAGCCAAACTTAGATTCATTGTACTCATTAAAAAGAGAAAATGTCAAGCTACATTTTGATATAAAAATGGCTTCTTAACTCCAAGTAATGAATGAGTTATAATGGTGCAAACTTTATGTGACCAAAGGGAATCACCACCTTAAGAAATCAACGAAATCGGTGATTATCGCTTCAGGCCGAATGGCTTCGATCGATGTGTAGTATCTGTTCTTATCAGCTTAATCTCTGATATGAGATCCACGGATCTCACGAGATTGACTGATTTTTGGTCGACTGATGGGTGATCCGGCTTGTTGGACCTCATCGAGGGTTGGCCCGACATTGCACCACTGTCGGGATCGGCCCCCTCTCCGAAAGGAGAGAAACTTAAAATTTAAGAAAATTTAAAATAAGAAATTAGGTTTTGTTTGCGACCTTTTGAAAGTTAAAAATTTTAATTTTCAAAAAGTTAAAGTTTGTGAAACAGAACACAGTTGGACATAAGGCCAAAAAGAATGGACCTGACTTTTATATGCCACTAGGCAAGCCCTCTGTTATCAGATCAAAAACTATGTCCTGTTCGCTAACGACTGACCCCCCGCAAATCGGACCCTGAAAATCTTGACCAGAGGGCATACATTAACACGGGGACCAAATCCGCGGGTCTACCCCAAAATTTGCAAAAATTGCTAATTTCTAACATTTTTGGCCAAAAACGTAGCAAAAATGATAATTTTTAGCAATTTTTTAATTTTTCGAAAATATCCTTTTCCCTTTTTTGGCGAGGGCGTCTATCCGTTTTTTGCTGGTCTTGGGGGGGTCTGCGCACCCCCCACGTTATCCTATGCCCGCGGGTACCCGCGACCCGCCTACCTTTGACCCGCACCGGCGACCCGCTTTTTTGGGTCAATTCGATATGCTACAAAATGGAGCAAACTTTACACAAAATGTCTCAAAATTGCTTCCGATTCAAACATTTGAAAAATTAATTTACTCCTAACTGCTAAGGAGGCTCTCTTCCTGTGTTCATCAAAACTAGAAAATTTGTGCTTCCAGTTTTGAAAATAAGCACGAAAATTTGCCTGTCAATACAACGGTTCAAGCAAAACCTCACCCCACTGTCACCCGCGGGTCAATGCGAGTCGGTTGGCTTGACCCGATCCCAACCCGACCCGGCCGCGGGTAGTGTTGGGATTGGCCGAAACTTTCCATGGTTGGCTTGGCTTGGCTTGGCCGGAGTTTGAAGTTGGCCGGCCAATTGGCCGTTGGCCGTTGGCCGGCCATTGGCCGTTTGCCGGCCAACGGCCAATGGCCAACGGCCAATTGGCTGGCCGTTGGCCGTTGGCCGATGGCCGGCCAATGGCCGTTGGCCGGCCAACGGCCAATGGCCAACGGCCAACTGGTTGGCCGTTGGCCGCTCGTTGGCCGTTGGCTGTTTCTTGGCCGTAAGCTATTGGCCGCTCTTTAGCTATTTGTCAACGTTGGCGAGCTGGAATTTACGATTTTTATTCGTCTACCATGCTTAATTAGGCGTCAACTTAATTGAACTTTATTTCAATAGTACAATTTACAATATTTGTAAACTATATAGTTTTTCCAAACATTTAGCTCCAACCCGCGATAACTCTGTTTTAACTTTGCTGGAGGACCGCAATAAAGTGATGAGACGTTCACCGCCAGACAAATTTAAAAACTACGTTGTTAGCACACTTAAAATTTGCATGCAATTAGCAAATTTAATTGTAAAATAACGCTAATAACGGTAAAAATTGTCAACATCTAAGTGAAAATCTGTAGTACTGTATCTAATGTAACGTTTATACAGCAACATGTTTACGATATTATGCAGCAAAATTAAATTTTCCAACTCAGTTAACGCACAAAATCAGTAAATTTGAGCTTGGCCAGCACTCGGCCATTGGCCAGCCATCGGCCAACGGCCAGCCAATTGGCCGTTGGCCATTGGCCGTTGGCCGGCCAACGGCCCATGGCCGGCCATCGGCCCACGGCCAACGGCCAGCCAATTGGCCGTTGGCCTTTGGCGGTGGGCCGCCCAACGGCCATTGGCCGGCCAAGCCAACTGGCCGAGATTTTCTCGGCCAACGGCCAATGGCTTGGCCGGCCAATGGCCGGCCATTGGCCAGCCATTGGCCGCACCGGCCAACGCACAACACTAGCCGCGGGTACCCACGACCCGCTTCCAACTCTGAGACGACACTTTCCATTTTGCAACGCTGAGAGTTTTAGAACTTCACAAAATAGGATACCTGTACACGTTCATAGTCAGTCTCTAGTGCCGGACCCGAGCTACGGGCCCAAGAAATGTGACCTTGTCCCGGATCCGATTTTGTGTCTACGACCATCACCGAACAATAATTTGTTTCATGTCTGGAAATGAATTCTTTTTTGCGATTTTTTCTATCATACTTCAGCAGCGCTATATGTACAAAGCAATAATAAGAGCTGACATTTTGACCGCAACTTGGCTGTTGGTGCTTCCACGAGTAGCCGTTGGTAGCTGGTTAGTTGTAACTATATATGTTACAACAGGGAGGGTTAATTTTAGGCTAACGCCAAATATCACTACTAGATATAAAATAAGGGAATAACGGGGTTTACAAATATAAAGTAGCGTTCGATTCTGAGGGACCTACTCGAACATTCAACAAAAACTGAGTGATTTTCAAGAGTTTTGAAATTGTTTTGATTGTTTTGGAAGTGTGTTAGTCTGTTCCCAACCATTGGTGAAAAGCTGTACCACGAAAACGCAAAGTCTGGAGAAAATTCAGTTTAATTCGTTTTGATTGAGCTTCACTTATTTTAGGCAACAAAGACGACCTACAAATCTTCCACATTACAGTTTGTTTGACACAACATGCACTTGCCTTTGCAAAGCTAATTTGCATAATGATGTAAGTGGAAACGAAAACGAAAGTTGTCGTTTCAGTTTGACTTTTCTGCAGTAAAAAATCGTGCATATACCCTTCTCTTCTCTGGGAGATGCCGTAAGTGCTTTGCAATTATTGATTAACTGTTTTCGTTTTAAAAATCAAAGATTTATGTAAAAATACTGTTATGGCCGATTTAATCTGTTATATACTATACTTAATCGAACTTTTCGCGTGTGTCCAAACTTTCATGGCGTATATACCATGTATTAGTTTTATAGTTTCGTGTCCAAAATTCTATTCTAAATGTCCCATTCCTCGAGAAATGGAACAGAAAGATTTCTACGGAATTGGTTTTCATTAACTTCATATTTTTATTGAATTAATTTTGCTTATTATTTAGTGCAAATTAAAACTATTTCTTTACGTTTCTTTCAGATTATATCGTCTGAAATGGCTGGTTGATGTCTTGGGATCGTTTTTTATCAGTTGCCGGATTTTTCGATTCCAAATGGTTTCTGGTGACAGTCAAGAAAGCTTGGTTAGTTTCTTAATTTCTGATTTCATGGCTTGACTGAAATATCGTGTTTGTAGACTCTTTTGTCATCTGTATTCTATCCGTCGATGTGTATCGCCACTCAACAATGTGAAATTCATCAAATTTAGAATAAAGTGGATTCAAGGGTTAGAATCTGTTTCGTTATTGCTAAAATTCAAACGTGGTTTTTACGTTTTTGATCGTGTTTTGGAGTTGCTCCGAATTTTGTGCCGAGGAGCTTTCGAGGTTTACTAAAAGCTGGAGTTTTCATGGTCCAACTGTTTGTTGCCCGGAGAAAATTAGTCCCATATTTCATTTCCAAGAAATTGTGTTGTCGAGAGTCACTCGGAGTAAATTCGGCAGGCGCTATACATACCTAACTATATCAATCAACTAGAGGAACCCACTTTTTTAACAATTTCATTTAATTTTAAGCACTAAATATATTTTTCTGTTGAAGTTGGTAATAGCAAGAGTGAATAATTGCACTATTATTAAGAAGAAGAGTATGCCACTACAGGGCTTGTCTTCATTGCATTGAGTAACGATGCTCCGCCCACAATACTCGAATGCTCCCTCGTTTGGTGGGGAGGGGTCGACAAATATACCCCCGCCCGGTTTGGTTGGGGGGGGGCGGTGGGCAGAAGTGGGTAGCCAAAAATATCTCTGTTTGGTGGGTGGGGCAGTACACGGAAGTGTGTCCCCGTTCGTGGAGGGGGGGGTCGGACAAGCTGGCTAAAATTAGTTGAATCTTGGTGGCTGTTGATGACCCCACCGGAAAAGGGGACCCTTTTTGCCTACACCCCAAGGGGACCTCCTCTGGCTACACTCTCACCAAGGGGTCCAATTTTAGAAATAAACTGAAATCACTGCTATACCTCCACCAATCGGGGAGGGGTATATTTGTCGACTCCCCCCCCCCACAAAATGGGAGAACTTATGTGTATTATGCTCGGAGCACCGTTACGCAATGCCAAGATGAGAAGCGCTCTAGTGGCTTAATTTTCTAATATAATAAGAGAATTATGAACTCTTGGTAATAGTGAAAGCTGAAAAAGGAGCCAATTTGAAAGGTGTGAAATTAATATCTAAACCCTTGAATTAAGCACAAATTAAACTGGCAGTCCACTAATTACAATATTAATTGTTGCCTGTAAATCTATTGCTTTAGAATCAGTGACGTAACACATGGAAGGACTTTCCAGGAACAGAGTGGAATTATCTGAAATCACCAGATCCGGTTAAGTGTTTTAACTATTACATACTCAAATTGATAAAATTGTGTTTGATGAAACTATTTTCTTCCTAAAGGATGCTAAGGGATGCGATGGACAATTTAAGATTAACGTAACATTGCATCACATTGTTACACTCTGTCTATTTCTACTGCAAATTTCCTTGTTCAAAACCTTTATAGAACCTCTGAAGTCTCTAACAAAATAATTTGCAAGTTGTAAAAAGTAGCATTCAAATTTGTAATAATCTCGACATATGCTTGTTGTGCTTGATATTTGACTTTACTCGTTTGCTTGCTTGCTTGCTTGTTTGCACGATTTGCTGTACTTTATTCTGTATTACTGTACTGGGGTAGCTACTTATATTGCTAATTATATATTTACCTATCCAGAGAACTTCTTGTCTAGCTTACGTAAATGTATGTTAGTTATGGTTTACGTACTAGATTATTGTACCTCGACCATAATCAAGCTATGGGAAGGGTTTTCTGTAAATGTTGTGTTGTAATTCATACATACTTAGTTTGAACCTAACTTAGCATTGCATACTAAAGCTCTGCCAAGTTAGACTTTACTAGGTTGTTCCTGGGTTCCCTCCGGGGCAGAGCACACCCAGTATTTTGATTTTCTGCCTTTCAGCTCAACAACATTCAGCACAAAGATTCGTGGATGGTTATAGGACTTTGTGAAGATCGCTCGAATTTGATTGTTCGATTCAGTTCCGTTTGGTGTCAGTCGAAGATTCCGAAAGTGGAAGGAGGATTCTTGCCCTGGATCTCATCGTTAACACCTCGGCTCATTTCTCAACAACTCGATACTGGACCAAGGACGTGTTCATATATATTTGTGATAAACGACAAGAGTCGTTTTCTTGTATCTATATTGTAACGTATGTGTTATTGTGTGAATTGTTGCAATATATAGCTGCAAAACGGTCACTTAAAAGGCAAAATCAATAGAGAATCGAAAATACAGAAACGTAAGATTACAGTAGTACAGTTGGGGGACTGTGGTGCTGTAATCTCACGTAGTACACTTTTGGGTTTTGGTATTTCTGGTAAATACCAAAACTGGCAACTCCCAAAGAAAGATTGGCATGCTAGTCGATGCAATATTCAAACAGGTTTGGTTATTACATCGATTAGCATACATTACTACTAGAATCGCTTTGCAACGTAAATTTGTTTGTTTGTTAAAATTACAAATCTGCGTAAATGATTTGTGTACGAGTATATGGCTTTTCTGTGGAGTTTCCACGGTGTTTTGGTGTGAGTTAGATTTGTAGCTACATATGTTTTACGTAGTTGTTACTTTACAAGTTGTGGTATAGCTACCTATGTTTACGTATATAGTTGCTGCAGTGTACTTGCATGATATTTGTAATTTAACAATTTACGTAGTTGCTACAGTGTACTTGCATGATATTTGTAATTTAACAATTTACGTAGTTGCTACAGTGTACTTGCATGATATTTGTAGTTTAACAAGTTGCTTTCAAGCTCAACTATTTAACAACAATGTTTAGTAGTTAACATAAACCGTTCATGTGAACAACCTTTAACATCAGAAGTTCCTAAGGCTTGTGCTTACAACGCGCCAAAAGCATCTTTAGCTTTTCAGAAAGTGGTGTATCTCGTCGCATCCCTTTATCTTTAATATTAGTGAATGATTAATGACAAATAATGATTTTTTGCACAGTTTAGCAAATCAGGTATTCTTAATTCTGTGGTTTCTTTGTTCTATGTTGCCTGATATTGTCGATGAAGGAAACGAGAAATGGATTTGGTGAATCTATCTGATCTTTGGAAAAGAATTTTCCTGTGGAATCTGAGGTAAATACATCTCCGTTGTCGCAGAAAAAGGTCCTCTCGTCTAGGAAAGACAATCGGGTTCTGTTTGGGCCATAATTTCTAAGAGCAAAACGCTGAGCTTACTCTGTTGTCAGAGCAAAATGTATGCTCTGCGCGCTTTCAACTGACTCCTCTTCCCCCTCGTACGGATTAGCCCCCTCAAGACGGGGTCCAATTCTGTGGGTCTACCCTAGACTTTACGCGGGATTTACTCGCAAATATTCTAAAATTTTAATTTCATTTACTCCTAAAAATTCCAAAATTTTAAATTTAACCTAAGTTTGCAAAGATTGCAATTTTTTCGGTTTCTGCCAAAAATTAGTAAACTGATTGAGTAAAATCTAACTGTTTTCATGACATTTATGCTGCTGACATTGCCTAAAAATGTGGACATTTTGGTAAACACTACTGAGTGTCTACTCTTTTTCCTTATGTTATAAAAATGTTATAAAAATGTTATAAATGTTATGAATGGGCCAATGTTATAAAAATGGGGTTAAGGCTAACCCAGTCCATTTCCAGGTTAAGGTGTCCTACTAAAGGTTTGCCCCGACTGGCCTACTTTTTGGCGAAAGAGCATGGGTGTGGGTCAAAATAATATCGGGTACTGAGATCTTAGCTGTCTTCCAGCCATGTTCAGCCATCGGGTTTATGTGACCCCCCTTTTTCACAACTACCAACATAATTAAAAATCTCTGCTGGCTGCAAGACCCTAGGTTCAAAGTTGCCATTTGCCAATGTGATTTGGAACATGTGCTCCTATGTATATGTAGAAAAATACTAGACGTCTGTCTTATCTGCATCTGACGGAATTACTCTTCAAAATTGAAGTTTCGGCAAAAATTAAAAATTTTTGGATAACGAAAGGAAAATTTTATTACTGGTGAGAGCTATAAGGCTGTAATTTGGCATATACAGAGGCCCTATAGGAGTACTCATTTGTGCCAAGTGGCAAGAAATTCTGCCGCCTGAAAAAATTTTTTGTGAAGTTTAAACTTTAAGATTTGCCAAAATCGCCTTTTTTGGGCAATGGTACCCCAGAAATCGAAAAATCAATTTTTTTTGAAATTAAAATTTTTTGAGATATTTGAACTCAGCATAATTGAAAATAGACCCACATCACATTTCAGCTCGATCAGTGAAGGTCTGTGACTTCTAAGGTGCAGAAAGCTTCTACTCAGGATACGCCAGACTAAGAATGTCGGTTTTGGCAATTTCTGAAGATTAAACTAGACAAAATTTTTTCAGGCGGCAGAATTTCTTGCCATCTGACACAAATGAGTACTCCTATAGGGCCTCTGTAAATGCCAATAAAATTATAGCTCGCACCAGTTTCGTTAGCCAAAAATTTTTAAATTTTTGCCGAAACCTCAACTTTGAAGAGTAATTTCCTTAGATGCAGATAAGATAGAGACGTCTAGTATTTTTCTGCAGATAGGGGCACATGTGCCACATCACAAAGGCAAATGGCAACCTTGAAGCTAGGGTCTTGCAGCCAGTAGAGATTTTTAATTAATTATGTTGGTAGTTGTGAGAAAGTGGGAGGTCGGGCATGTAAACGCTACGGCTGCACATGGCTGGAAGGCAGCAAAGATCTCAGTACCCGATATTGTTTTGACCACACCCATGCTCTATGTAGTCGCCAAAAAGTAGGCCAATCGGATAAAGTCGGGGCAATTTTATGCTCGGTAGGTCGTGTATTTTAGAACCCCCTTTAACCCTTGGAGTTAACCCTATTTTATAATACATTGTTGGGGTTAGTTTAACTTAACCCGGTTATCCTTAAAGTTACCTCTACCCAATCAGCTCAAAAAATCAGCGGGCTCAGCTAGCAAGGATTTAACACGGTTATTTTTGGGCTTTACCCCATTTCTACCCCAATCTTCATTTTTAGCCTTTTTCATGAAAACTGCAAATAAAAAATTTACAGTAAAAATGAAGTTTAAAAATACCACCACAAAAAACAATACAAAAATGTATTTTCACCATCAAAAATGAGTCTTCAAAAATTAACCCTTTTGGCAGACATGTGCAGGAGGCGAAATTCTGGGGGGGGGGTGAACCAGCGGCCGGCCGCCGGAAAACTACCGGTTTTTTGCGCAAATCCCATTGACCTATGGCATTTTTGGCAATACTAAACAATCGAAGATCCGCTTTGCCAACTCCCTGCACACATTGAATCTACAAAATCAAAGTGGTCACAAGTGGTAGTAAAGTGGCTTTTTTGGGCGGCCTTACGCCATTGATTTCACTCGTACATGTGCTTGGGAGGCCTCATTCCCCCAAACCTTGAGCTGACCCCCGCAGAGGGATCGATCACCCCTAGGCCAATTTTCCGATTTTTTGGGCAAAATGGGCACCCCCACCCAAATTTCCCCCTGCGCATGTCTGGTTCGCCCTCCAAGACCACTGCATATGCCACGTATAATCTGATAACTTTCGCTATTAGTGTAATGGAGAAGCCCGGGAGTTTAACCAAGGCACTACTACCACTACTTTGGACTGGCGCAATATAACAAGCACTGCCTGCTAAGGAGATCTAGTCCCGGACGAGCCTCGACAAGGTGTGGGTGTTATGAATACACCTATGGCAGTCCTTTTTCCAGAATTTCCAGAAAAATCCAGAAAGAAAAAAAAGAAGCTTCTTATATTTATCTCTTTTGTATTTACCAATTATTCAGGCTGTGTTTGTTGCTATTTTGTTTTTCAGATTGAAACATTTCTGGAACCCTGAGATTAACGGTCAGCGTCGCCTAATTTTATGAAATCTTGGATCTGTATTACTCAACGGCAATGATTTCGCTCCTCTGTCGATCTTATTCCGAGTCCCTTTCCTGGACTAATCCAAAATTATGGAATTTTTTGATTTGATTCCAGCTCCTTTCATAATTTCATGGAGATCAATGGTTTACCTGCGATTACAGCTGAGTCCTTTGATTTTGCCTGGACCGTTTCTATATGATCCTTTATTGCTCGATTTAAATTCGAGAAGACAGCTAAAAGAAGAAATATTCAGATTGATTTGTTAACATTTTATTGTATATAGTTTGTATTCGTATTTTGTAGTTGTGAAGAATCTGTCTAATCTAGTGATTGCTATTAATAGTTGAATTGTTAAGAATGTTTCAAGAAATTTATTTTTGTTTATCATTGATGTTAGTTTACACAATTTGTTTTACCTGTTCTTTAAACTGTAATTGTTTTATTTTTCTTTGAAATTCTTACAAATGTTGAATTATAAAATGTACAATTGCTGTTTGTTCCTGTTCAAAATTTTTGCAGTTTGTTTATAAAGTATATGCCACTCATTGTATTGGAAATTGGGATTAAATCTGTATGTGACATGCATTTGGCGATACGAAAGAAAATTCCCATGTTCCTCGGTATAGAGCAGAGATGAAACCGGGTCACTATTTACTGGCCCGGTGACCGACCAGATATTTTTGAAAATTCAGGTTTAAGCTTGGAAAAATTAAAAATACTTTATATTGGGTGCGGTGAGTACGTAAATTCGAAAAAATGAAAATCAAATCGCAAAGTCTGTGAACCTTGTGAATCTAATAAATATTGCTGAAATTTTCCTACTTGCCCGGTTTCATCTCTAAAATAGAGTTTACCTCACTACCGTGTCCTCTACAGTACATCAAGTTAGAATGACGGCACAATACGATACAGAAGTTACAAGATGTCACCAGCTATTTCTGAATTCACTGACCGAAATACCGAAACTGAAGTAACGACCGGGCAATACGACAGAAATTAGTCTCTTGTTACCTTTTCACTATGCCCGTTGATGGCAATGAAAGATGAATCAGCATAAATAGCTCACCCAACAATTAAGGTAAACTTTTAATGCTGTTTTGTGGCAATCCGATTAGAAGCGAAACATCTTATGACTGCCCAACAACAATGGTGGATGAGCTCCTCAGATGAAATAAATAAATCAGCAAAATCTCGGAATTGTCCTACACTTCACAATTACGTGCAACTCATTAACACCATCTTCTCGGCCCTAAAATCTGACACGACAGCCTGAAATTATCGACACAGAAAACAGATTGTTTAACAGTTTCGGTCTTTAGTCGCCGAAATAGTGTCCGCTTAAAATACGCATCGTATGAAGGGGAATGACTCGGCCCGAGTTTCTGTTTTTCACTCAAATTTTGTCTCTGTTTCAGCGCCAGTCGGCGTTCAGTTCCTAGCTTCGTTCCAATTCTGTGTTTCATAGGGCCTTTTCGCGAATGGGTGGAGTTGAGTAGAGTAGAGTAGAGTAGAGTAGAGTAGAGTAGAGTAGAGTTAAAATTAACTCTTTTAACCCTTTTCATGAATGCGCAGGGTTAAATTTAACTCTGCCTGTTTTTAACTCTTTTAACTCTGCAGGGTTAAAGTATCAAAGAGTTAAAACTGGCAGAGTTAAATAACTCTCTGCATACGTGAAAAGAGTTAAAAAGATTATAATTTTTGCTTACGCAATGTCCAAGTTTGCACCATTTGAAAATTTTAAAAGACTTCCCAACGTTTAGAAATCTTAAATAAAATAAGACAAGATATTTACTCATTCCATTAATAGACATTTATTACATCTTCAATGCAGCGTCATCCTGTATTAGGGCGATCTGGGCGTATCCCTGTGTGCAAGAAGGTGCAGTTTTTAACCAATTTTGCTGAAATTTAGCATGGATCCATTTCAACAAATTATTGACCAATCTGCAGCAAAGTTTTAAAGTTTAAGCTTTTAAAGTGATAACAACATGGGTAAAACTACAATTCATGGGGAACCAACCAAAGATTTTTACGATTTTCGTGAAAAGTTGTAGATATAGTCAGAGTTCGCTGAAAGGTACCGTGTTCGTTTGCTGAGACCACGACAGAGCCAAAAAACCACTGTACATATTTTCAGCAAAATCGGATTCCCTTGGTCTTCCTAAAAACATGAACAATTTTGGTCAATTTCAACTAAACTTTAATACTAACAGATAGGCGCAGCAAAATTAAATAGAAAATGTTTGTTTATTAAAATTCAATAGAGATTTCAAATTTGAATTGGAATGGTTGCCCTTAGAATCATAGTTGGGATTACAATTGATCCTGTTCTGTATATAATTCTTGAGCATTACCAGTTGCAGCTAAGTTCGCGTAACATTTGTCTAGATGGCCTTTCATAAAGTCTAAAGTTTCAAATTTTTAAAAGTTAACAGTGATTTTCATGGCGCGCTTTAATTAACCCATTTTTGAGGAAAAATTGAGCATTCGGTTTGTTTCCCGTTGATTTCGGCTTTTCATGTTGTCAGCTCTCATACATACTTAAAATTTGCAACCATAAAGTGGAGTTAATTTTTAACTCTTTGCGAATGACCGAAGGGTTAAAAATTTTAACTCTGCTTAACTCGGCGAGTAAAATTTAACTCCTTTAACCCATTCGCGAAAAGGCCCATAGTTTCATTTTAAGTTTTGACCGAAACTGCCTGACAGCTGACCTAAAAACATAGAAGCCGAAGCTCGCTCAACGGAAAATTTTCGATTGTAATTTCAGCACCGCCTACGCGTCTGGTTTCACCTGATGCAGGTTCACACAAAATCCAACTGAAATAAGGGAAATTGTTTAAAAATTCATTGCGTACGCAATAAGTCGTAGCCAAAACGTTAATCTTTGGATTCAACGCAAGCGTTAACATCAATCCAGTTTCTTTACAGTTTTGAAGGAACTTCGGGTCAAAATGTTGTATTTTTCGTAAAATTTACTTTCAAACTTTGAAAAAACCACCTGTATCAGGTGAAAGCTGACGCCTAAGTGGGCCTGAAAATGAAATGGAAATTTTTTCCGTTGAGCGAGTAATAGCGAGTCAAAGTTAATGATGTTTCAGGCGGACCATTTATTTTCAGTTTCAGTTTCAGATTCAGTTTCAGGTCTGCTAATTGATGATTTTCAGTTTCAGTTTCAGGCGGTTGCTCGTCGGAATTTCAGATTCAGATTCAGTTTCAGTTTCAGGTCTCATTTTATCTGATTTTCAGTTTCAGTTTCAGGCCGTTGCTCGCCGGAATTTCAGATTCAGTTTCAGTTTCATTTTCAGGCCTCACTCAAATTATTTTCAGTTTCAGTTTCAGGCCTAGACTAAAATTTTATTTTTATATTTTTACTAACAAAATTGTAACTTTAAACCTTATGGAACGTCTTAAAACATTATTTTTACTAGGATGTGGTATAATCAGTAAAACTTCAGTAATAATTCAATATTCAATAGTAAAACTAAAAGTGTTTACCTATAAAACGTCTGTAAACTTTATGACTGACATGGTCAATTTTTGCGAAAATGGAATGTATCCAGGTATGCATGCATAATCTTCCAGAAAGTAGAAATTCATTTTGTTTTATACAACAGCACAACATTAACATTGCTTGTAATGTTTTTAAATGCATATGTTCGAGCTGATAATAATTTCAGACAACACGTCATCGGAAAATGGTATTTTCAGGCTAAGCGTTGTCTGAAATTACAATTTTCAGTCTAAGCGTAGAACTAAATCGATTGATACTTTAAGGTCAAGCAAGAGCTGAAATTATTTTCAGATTCAATGGTCGCCTGAAGTTATTTCAGTTTCAGTTTCAGGCCTGTTTCCTTCAGAATTTCAGTTTCAGTTTCAGGCGGCAAATTAACATAATTTCAGTTTCAGTTTCAGTTTTAGTTTCAGTCGTCGATTTTTTGCATTTTCAGTTTCAGTTTCAGACGTCGAGCTCCACTATTTTCAGTTTCAGTTTCAGTTTCAGGTGCTGAAACATCACTAGTCAAAGTTAAAAAGGTGGCAAAATCAAAGGGTTTTGAAAATCGAAAATATTAATTTTCGAATGTCTTAGCCGAAAAAGTTAAAATGTGGGTGTTGGGGGTTTCAGGCGTTGTGAAAAGTTACCTGTAACGCTATTGCTTCAAATATTTACCAATTTTTCTGGACCAAATACCGCGCCCTGTAAAGTTGCATGGAAAACTTCAAAAATTTTCTTTTCATGCAAGAAAGGATCTCATCACGTCGGTTAACAAAATGTATACTTTATGGTAGCTATCTTGAAGCGATTTCGCGATATAAAGACAGTAATTTCATGTCCTACATTTTCTGGTCAGACTTTGTCAGACATTTAGTTTTAGTTTCATTTTCACGTCTCTTCCCAAAATAATTTCAGTTTCAGTTTTCAAAGAAACTGGCTTAAACTGAAACTGAAGCCTACGGAAACAAAACGAAATCTAGTTATTGGTAAGGCTAATCTGATACTTGGAGGCAACACAGATTAGTTTTAACGAATATCCAAGAAAAATTGCATTGCAAACTGAATCCTTTGTAGCCGAAAGTATGTAACAAATCGGTGGATTTGTAACTCATGTCTAGCCAGTGAATTGTGTAATCTCGTTTAGTCAGTTTGGTCCAAAACAAGCAAAGTTTCTTCAGAATACTGAAAACCTATTAATCTCGATGCAAAGGTTCTACGAAAATTATTGTCCTCTATTTATTATTATTATTACTATTATTATTATGTATAAAAATTATTTAAAGATGGGCACAAATCATTATGCAAATCAATCATTTATGTAGCAGTATCCAAGATTACCTACAAGCTGTCTAAGACCTTTTGCTCTGGTGGTTCTAAGGTATGCTTTTGAGTGGTCAACTCCTATTGGGCCTCTTAAGATTACTGCTATAAAGGTTTGGTCAAAACTTTATAATCTGTGTAAACGCTGAAGTTTCAAGACGTGATTCTTCCGTAGACCTGTACATAATGTTTCCCAAAACTCTGCATTGTCTTGCAACGAACCCAAACTACATTAGAGCTAAATCGGTTATGTTTTTAAGTTTAATGTGTAAAGCTTAATGCACAAGTTCTCGCTAAATGTTCAAGTTTTCTACTAAACGAAAATGTTCAGAAACTAGAAAATCGTTTTTCCTTTCTGAAACCAATTCTCCTTTAATAGTCTAACAAGAAATAGTTGATGAAAACTCGGTAGATTTACCACAAAACTAGACCCTCGCGACAATTGCACAACAAAAAGCAAACTTTTCAATCAAATGTTGTCCTCCACCTTTCTGCCGGGAGAGGAATTAACCAATCAAAAGAGAGTCAATTCTGCCAATCAAGGCTAATTTGATTGGTCACATCTCTAAGCTGAAACTACCGTAATCCGGCCTACAGGCTAACCCTGGGTCGCGAGGGGGGGGTCGCGAGAAGCGATCTTCGTTTGTGGAGGAGGGGACCGACACAACTATGTACGTTATGTCAAGAAAGAGTGGGAAATGCCACAAACTCCATTAGAAAAAAGAGTAAGCGGGTTCTCAGTCTTCTATTCTGCACATCTCTGCATTGCGTAACTGTTTTGCTGCAGACCGTTTCCCTATTGGGGGAGGTCAACAGGACAGCAACTAAACAGAGCAAACCTTGGCTCAGATTGGCCGAATGTGAGTGACCTTTGGCGACCCTCTCTCTCAAAATGGGGGATCGGTTAGATATTCTGTGTATTAGATATTCTTAGAATTCTCTGATTTGTATGATTATTAATCAAAATTGTTCTAATTATTATTAAACGTTTAAGGTAAATGTGTTTTAGTATTTGCCCTAAGCCCTAAGCCGATAAAAGTTAAACAATGAGAGTTCATCTTTACTTTTTTGGAACTCAGTAGTGAATATTAGCTGAACTAATTTGCATATTCAATAAAGTTACTGACAAAACCAAAGGTATCCAATTTTTCTCTGTCTTGGAAATAAAGCTATCAAATCAAGTCTTTATGAAATTTTTCGTTTTTTCTTCATTTTCTGTAAATAGTTGTACATAGTTTTTCTGTATATATTAAGTATTGATTTAACTTTTTTATTTTAATTTTTCTTCAATTTCCTGATTCAAATGGACATGAATGGTAAGAATTGGACATTTTACAATTTAGTTTCTTCATTTATTTTCTTTTAACATAGTTCTTCAGGCCTTTAAAATAATTTTGTTAATACTAAACAAAATTAATTCTGATTACTTAATTCTTGCAAAATAATTTGTCACATTTATCTCTTGTCTTAATTTGTAAATTTGTGTGTTCTTGCCAGTAGGTATGGTTAACAACTTGCTTTATCGTATCTGTCAGAAATAATAGAAATGTAATGTGGTAAAGTTTAGATAATTCTGTATGAGTAGAAAGCATAATCCATAGTTAACCAATTACATTTCCATATATCATTTGCATAGTTTTCAAGTCACTAAACTGGACAGAAAATAAGTAGTCAATATTGAAGAGGATAATAAAACGGAAACCAGATTAACTTATACAATTTCTATTTTATGAATCAGGCAAATTCTTTGCCAGTAGATGGCGGATGTTTCACCTTTGACAAGAAACTCGAGTTGTTTTTTAAATCTATAACAAACAAACTGAAAAGAATAATCCGGCTTTTCCTGCACTGTGAAAAGTTGCCCAAAAACCGAAATCCTGAGACTCAAATTTCTAGAAAACAAAAATTTACGAAGCTCAAAAAACTTAACTGTTAGGAAAACGGAACTAATTTGCATATTTTGGAAAAAATTGAACGAAAATCTGAACAGCTTTACAAATCATACTATTAGTCATTCAATCTACAATTTTGCTATCAATTAAAGCCCATGAGATTTTTTCTTTACTACTATTCCTGTAAATTTTGTACATAGGTTTCCCTGTATATTTTTAGTATTTTTTATTCTATATTATTCATATTATTCTTTTCTTTGTGGTCTATATGGAGCCTACTGGTGAGTACAATACTTCAGAGTGAATCACTTGGCGTGAACAATTTCCTGAACTTTCAGAATTGAATCAAAAAATTAATTGCTGGGCTACATTCATTAATTTCTAGCTATAGATTAACTGAATTAGGTAATTGAATTGAATTATAATTAAGTGTAAATTCGTCATAATGAAGACGATTAAATTCCCTTGGTTAAATGTGATAGCTTCAAATAGCTCTTGCTAACTCTAATTAAGTACTATTTAATTTCATTACTTTATTCATCCAATATTATGTCTACTGATGGTAAGACTTGTTTTTATTCTCTATAGCCACAAAAGTTTCGTTATTTCTTTCTACATTTTTCTTCTTGACATGACTGTTACAACTTATCAGAACATTAAATTGTCTAAGAAAAAATATAAAAAACTAAAAATAAAATAACTACGATAAATGAAATGGTGGATGCATAATTTTAACTAGAAAATTAATTTATGATTTTAGTTTAATTTATTAATTACGCATGTAATGCCCACAGAAATGGTTGACATGGTGAGGGCGAAGGACTGCACAATTTATGAGCTCTATGTCCGGTAGCTTCCGTGCTCCTATTATATTCTGAAATAGATTCAGTTTCAGTTTCAGTTTCAGTGCCTGAAACATTCGTAGCAGAAACAGAATTTCTGGTAGAACCGTTTGACTGCAGGAGTAAAACACGCATTTCATTGAATAAACTAATTAGTGGAAACCTTGGTGCGTTCCTTTGCACCTAAAAGGTTCAAATAGATATTTTAGTAATTGAACCGTGCCTAAATCCAAAGATAAGATCACATTCCTTCAGAAATAAAATAATGCAGAAATCGACCATTATTTATTCTCATGCTGCACAATAGTAACAAAAAGCTGCTTAAAACCATCATTCATGCTTTGTGAAAAGTCTGAAGTGGTTTCACTAAGAGTTTCAGATCTACTTTCAGTTTCAGTTTCAGGTTCAGTTTCAGTGCCTGAAACATTCGTGGCAGAAACAAAACAATTCTTTTCCATTTAATTATATACTGCTTTTCTCGTTGAGTCAATGCAAGATGCTGTTTTCCAATTTTTATCCAGCCTCCTAATCCCGGTTGATGAATTGATTAGGGGTAGGGTCAGCGAATTTTAAGTATCGTGCATTGTGGGGATTCTGATTGCAATTATCCGAGGTGTTCTACAAGGCTATCAGTGTAGTAGATCTAGTACCGTACTATCAAAAAGTACGTCTATTAATTTCAACGTAATAAAGTAGGTACTGTGGAAGCGCTCATTTGAATGTCGATCACCCCCATGCACATACTCGATAAATTTGCCTGAATGGGGAGGGGCATGAACGACAATGGCAGTGAAAGTTTAACTTTAGTTTTATCAAGAGTTTATAATACCAAGAGTAAGACACTCAGCTCTTCCTAATAGAATAAGCTTGCAATATGCTAGACACATTAAGGCCGAAATCTCAGGGGGGGGGGCTTCTCAGCGTGTAAGCATACAACGCTGGCATTTTTAATAACGGGCGTTTTTGACAAATTAAATACTATAACTTGAGCTAGGAAAATCGTACAGCAATAACTTTTAAATCATTATGTTGCGTAGAACGAGATCTTTTTAACGATATAAAAATCATATAGTTCGGTTTGGGTAATCTATTACAAAACCGGCAATAAAGCATCCTTGCCACGAAAATTCTGGGAATTTCATCATTTCTTAGAAATGTTTTACGTTGTTGCTGAATTTATGAGGGATTGCCGAAACCGATCTATATAATTTTTATATCGTTAAAAAGATTTCGTTCTACGCAACATAATGACATAAAAATTATTGCTGCACGATTTTCCAAGCTCAAGTTATAGTATTTAGCTTGTCGAAAACGCCCGTTTATGACAATGTCAGCGTTGTCTGTTTACATGCTGAGAAGCCCCCCCCCCCGAGATTTTGGATTTTGGCCTTAATGACTTTCTTCTTCTTTCTCATTTATATGTGTAGAACAAGTGCGACGGCCCTTGAGCTTGCTCTTCCTCCACTTTGTTTCTACGTACGTGGGTTCACGTAGTGAAAGTCATGTACATTGGTACACGAATTCCGACAAAGCTTGATGAGACTGTGCCTCCGTAGCTCAGTCGGCAGAGCGTTTGCCTAGTGCGCAAAAAGTCGTGGGTTTGAGTCCCACCGGAGGTCCGAATTTTTCGGGCCTTCGGTGGTACATGACTTTCTTCTTCTTTCTCACTTAATGTTTCGAGCATCTTGCAAGCTTATTCTATTAGGAAGAGCTGAGTGTCTTACTCTTGGAATTATAAACACTTGGTTTTATATTTCAATGAACAATATCAGTAATGTTGTGCTAGAGATCTTAGCCGTGTATAGCGCATTATTAATTCGTTGTCACTTCAGTTTGAATTCGAACTCCTTCTTTAGCTTCGTGCGACTGTGTAGCCTCCATAGGTCAATTGGAAGAGCATCATAGTATTAGTCCGGAAGTCGTGGGTTCGAAACCCACCAAAGGACCAAATATGTTGGGTCTCAGGTGCTAAACTGTCAATCAATTTCATTTCTTATCTTCATTTGCTTACCCCATAAGCTTTTCGTTATCACCAATTGTTCGTCTAAAATACCATAAAATCTCAATGCATTTACATTTCGGTTTCATGCAGATTCAAATGTTCCCTTCTGCCTCCCAACTGCATGAGAAAAGGAGGAGGCATTTATATGCAGTTGACATTAATCATAAGGAAATAATAATAAATGAAAAACGCCTACCGACAGTGACAAAGGCAAAACCTTTGTCCGAATCAGGAGAGAAACAATGGGCGCTGTCTTATCCAGGGAGAACTAATCTCTGGAGCTTCTGCGTTGGCAGGCGTTTTAATTATTTCTTTATGATTAAAGTTCAACAAAAATTCACCAATGAACCAAAAAAAAGCGTTGGAGTCTGATCCACAGCACTTCAGCAGAATCAAGGGTAATGTTTGCAAATTGTGAAAGTTGAACATTTGATGATTTGGTAATATTTGATTGACATAAGTGTGATCAACGGTAAATCAATACTCAATACTCAGAACACATGGTTAATAATGATAAATTGAGTGTGCAGGTTGCACATATAAACGAGACTAGCTATGATATAATTCAAAATGAGAAAATTGAAACCGACATGCAATTGGTTAAAAGGAATTTCCAACAAAATATAAGGAATAGAAGGCAATAATTCAATGGTTGGATTGGTTCAGTCTTTGAGAAGATCTCAAAGAATGTGAAATTTTAGTTTTCAAGTTTTCAAATTTTCCGTGTCTGAGTTCTGTTTTGTCGGATTTTCTGTGTTATCTTATCAGGCCTGAGACTTACAGAAAGTCAGGTCGGATGACGAGTGATTCCAAAATTTTATAGGCGAGTCGAAATAGGAAACTTGATTGATCTACTTGATTTGCTGATGACGAACTAAATTGAAGGGAAACCAAGCTAATTTGCATATTTGAAAAGGTTTGACACAAAACCTAAAACTCTGATCAACCAATTAATTTATTTGCTGCAATTTAATTTTTCAATCAACGCCATATGAGATTTAGTTTATTTTTATTTAAATTTTGTACACTATGTAAATAGTTTCCTGTATATTTCTTATTTTCTTATTTCTTGTATTTTTATTACTATTTCATTTTCTCTTTCTACAACTTAACATGGAGCCTAGCGGTGAGTATACACCTTCAATTTTAATATTTAGAATATTTCAATATAAACATCAGTTTTCAATGCTGTGCTTTTTATACGGATCAATGTTTACTCTATGCACTAAGTAACATTTATTATTCTGTTATTATTAGCTGTTATTGTTAACCAATGTTTGGAAAGAAGGTTAGAAAATATACTCAACCCTAGCATTATCCAATAATTTAATCCAAACTTTATAATCGTAACAAAATCTGTGTGGTCTGAAGTATTGATAAAATTAACACACATTAATCTATTTATTACCACCGGATGATTACTTGTAAACACTTAGCAATTTCACAGCTAAGATTAGAATAGACTATCAGATTAAGCATAAGATAATTTGATGATACAGTAATAAATCTGGTTTTAAGGGGTTTTGACAGCCACCGTAAATGTGTATGCCTGATTACACAGATTATGACGGTTTTATGATTATTGATGGGCAGCTAACTAAAAACTTAAAGCCATACAGCGCAAAGAAAATGCTACTGCATTCTGCAATTCTTGACGGAAAATTTTTATTGCCAAGACTGTCAGGGTAAAATTTCCGAATATCCTTCGAAATTAAGGCAGAGTTTTCTCCTTGCTACTTGATTTCTCTGCGTTAATTGTTAGCAGACTAAGCTAAAGAGAAAGGCGAAAGTAATTTGCATATTTTGGAAATTACGAAAAAGAAAATCATTCTCCAAATCAATGTTACAGCTGCCAATTTACTATCAAGTGAAAAATTAATGAAATTTTGGTTTTTTATAAATTTTTGTAAATTTTGTATATACGTTTCCTGTACATTTTAATTTATTTGTGTATTAAATTATTAATTTTTTATTTCTTCTTCTGCGCAACATGGAGCCTAGTGGTGAGTATAGTTAGAACTATTCAGTATTTACTATAATTTTATAAGGAGCTTGAGTACTCCCAAATCGGCTGCGTCATAGCTACAAAACTTGCTTATTGATAGTTGGTTAATAATAATCAATTAATAATGCTAAAATTCTATAATTAACCTAATCAATAATTAAGTGCACTTAGTTTAAATACTGATTTTCTTAACTTAAGATTTTATTAAAAAATTGTAACCTTTTTCCCTCCTTATTCCTATACTAGATTTCTACTAGATTTATGGTATACTTATAATAATAAATAGTACTTCGTTTGTAAATAGCATTGATGAATTCAGAATCTCTAGTTATCTAAATGAACATAGATTCCAATGCAGTAAAACATGGGTGCAAATGGATCTTAATGGCGAGTTTTCAGAGAGCTAGCCGCGAGTGAACGTGAACCCCGAGCGTTTTCTTCTGGGAGGGCGGAAGTTTCTGCAAACTAATTTGCATACTCAGTTTTGGGAAATTCCTTTAATGGCGTGGTCAAGGAAAGCCGGTCACAATATACGAACGAATCCGCCGCAATGATATTTTAAACCGATAAAACAGAGCATGGTGCGATGACAAGCGATGAGACGCTTCCCTGTGCGATCACGACTATGAAGTCACCTTGACGCCAAAATGTTTGAATAATTTTTTACTGCACATAATAAACAAACAATAAGCTGAAGCAAAAATTGATTGGAGTGAAGTGAACTGTGTTTATTAGCTTTGCCAGGTTTGTTCTCGCAGCTTTACAGTAAAGTTCAGGACAGAGAAAAAGAATCATTCCACCCCGACCCCAATATTGCCGAAGTGTGGTTCGAATTCGAACAAACTTGATTCGACGTTGCCCGGATGGCAAAATAGATGGGGGTACAATCTTAGGCTAAACGTTTTTTCGGTTTGTTTTCATTTTTCGGGTCTGAGTTGCTGCCAATGACGCCCTTCTGTCTTCAGACTTCTGGGGCCAGTTTCATGAAACTTGAAACTTGCAACTTGCATGTGCAAGTTACAAGAAAAGTGTTCATAAACCCTCAAGTGGGACTTGCGGACTTACACTTGAACTGCAAGTTGCAAGTCCGCAAGTTGAAAGTTGTCCGCTAACACTTGCGGTCAGAATCTGTTTCATAAAAATCGTCAATACATGCACTTGCAACTTGCACTTGCGGTGCAAGTGGTTGAGTGAATTTTCACTGAACAAATGGAACAAAAATTGCTATAACTTATTTTAATTTTAATATTTTTTGAAAATTTTATGACAGTATTCTATGAATTTATTGTCGTAATACAGTATGAATTTCAAACAATTTCTTTAATTTTCGAAATTTATATGAATTTTCAAATATTTTTGGTTAATTTTTTTACAGATCAGCCACTTGCAAACTTGCACTTGCACTTGCGTTTACAAGTTGTCAAGTCTTGCAACTTGCTTAGCTAATTTTCGCAAGTAGCAGGAAAAGTTTTATGAAACACTGACAACTTGAACTTGCAGTATGAGTATGAAACTCTTACACTATCATGCGCTAAGTAAGCTGTACATGCTCGCGCTCTCTTCGTTAAGTCTGCGATCCCCCTCCGAAAATCTCGAGGAGGGGCCCTTAATTTTTTCATACAAACGTGTGTCTGCTTGCTGACTCAAAAATTAGCAATAGGCTTACAGTAGATATTTTGATTTGATTTTGATTGATTGATATTTGATAGTAGTAATTTTGATAAATTAATTATAAGCTTAATTAATACAATAAAAAACTAATTCCATAACTTTAATCAGATATAGAAAAGATGAGCCTATTTTAGGCTTTATTTGGCCCTCAGACGTGACATACACTGTCGAAAATAGAATCTGTCTACGGGTAGAAAAAAAGCTTTTTTGGACAGTCATCTCCAAATTACAAAAGTTTTAATGAAGCAATTACTGTTTGGAGTTGAGGCTTACAAAACTTTTCTTTTTGAAGTTTGAAAGTTTGAACGAAAGGACAGTTAGAATTTCTCCTACGTAACAGACTTTACATTTACCGGGATTCTGTGAGTTAGGCTTGGACTTTACTGGAGTCAAACTGGCAAAATGCAGTTAGATTTAATTAATTAAATTAATGAAATTAGCTTTTTCTGAAACGAAATGAACCTAGCTTTTTCTGAAACTGAATGGAAATTTGAAATTGCATTTTTGTAAAACCCGTATTCATTTTGTTCGAAAGAAAAATTTCGCGGACCAAATTAGATGGAACTAGGTAATAGAGAAAGTTTTTCCAACAGTCCAGTGATATAAACCTTTCAACAGGGTTTCCGAATTTTAGTTGATAAACTACCGGTAGCATAACTGAGACGAAAATCAAACTAATTTGCATATTTGGATTTGTAATCGTAAAACTGAAAAATCTTTTATTCATTCACTGATTTTTCAATTCTGCTATCAGCCCTGAAATGAAATTTACTTTATTTTATTTTTACATTTGTACATCCTGTAAATAGTTTTCCTGTATATTATTAATTTTTTATATATTTATTTTATTTTCTCCTTCCACAATTTTCCATGGAGACTAGCGGTGAGTAAACTTCAGTATCAAGCAATTTCTTAATTTTAACATATGTAAGACATAGATTTGATTTTTTTGATTTTGATTTGATCTGATTTGATATAGACATAATTTGACTTAAGTAATGAACGTATTTATGTATGTATGTGTGAGTGTTCTAACTTAGCACATTTATATACTGACCAAGAATGCCTGGACAATTATGCATAATGTTTAAAATTTAGATATGGGAAATGTAGGTACCAGAATCTAATTTTTGTGTACGAAAAGATGTTGTTCACCGGCTGAACCTGTCGCCAAAGCTGACCACCAATTGCCCTCAAAAGTTTCAAACATTTCAGATCAAAATGTATTTTAAATTTTAAATTTTAAATTTAATTTATTTATTGCTTATGTATTAAATTCAGCATTTTAATCTATTAAATGTGAAAACTGGATAATTAATCCAAATACTCTTCATAGTAAAGACGAAAAGATTACATTTCGTTATACTGACTTTCCTTCAAACGAAATTATTTATTATTTTTCGTGCTTTGGCCATTACAGCATTCAGTCGGTCTCGGTTTATGCTAGCCACGGGATCTGACATGGGCCAGCGACAAATAATTACTAAAGTCTGACCAAAAATTCTTGGAACCGAAATGTGAGCGGCTGTCTTGAGTTATCATTTGAAGGTAGCCTATACAATGTATATATTTTTCGAATCCTCAGGAACCCGAGATTTCGAAAATTCGAAAAAATCCGAAATTCCGAAATTCATTCACGGAAAATTTAAAATTTTTGGTTTTTCGCCCAATTTTTATCCAAATCAAAATTTGGTTCTCACAGTCAATTAGAGACGGTCCTGCTACACAATTTTGCTCTTAGAAGCTTTTCACGCAAATACACCCAATTTCCGGAATTCCGGGTTTTCTAAATTACCGGATTTCAAAAATTTCCTCCAATACTAACAAAATGGGTATCATTCGAAAGCTCTTATCGGGCTGAACAACTTTTGTAATAGAACGAACTCGTGAAAATCCACACAATTCCCGGAATTCGAGAAAACCGGATTTTCCGGATTTTAAAAATTTTCTCCAATACCCACAATATGGGTATCATTCGAGAGCTTTTTATGAGCTGAACAAATCTTGTAATAGAACTAACTTGTAGAAATGAGCCCAGTTCTCGGAATTCACGAAAAATTTCCAAGCTAGAGTGAAATCCGAATTTGTGAATTCCGGGATTTAGGTGCATTTTCAGACATTGGTTCTATTACAAGATTTGTTCAGCTCAGCAAGAGCTCTCGAATGATACCCATATAGTGGGTATTGCGGAAAATTTTTAAAATCCGGAAAATCCGGTTTTCGCGAATTACGGGAATTGAGTGCATTCTCACGAGTTCGTTCTATTACAAAAGTTGTTCAGCTCGATAAGAGCTTTCGAATGATACCCATCTTGAGGGTATTGGAGGAAATTTTTAAAATCCGGTAATTTAGAAAACCCGGAATTCCGGAAATTGGGTGCATTTTCGTGAAAAGCTTCTAAGAGCAAAAATGTGTAGCGGGACCAGCTCTATTCGACTGTGAGAACCAAATTTTGATTGCGATAAAAATTTGGCGAAAAACTAAATATTTTAAATTTTCCGTGAATGAAATCCGGTATTTCGGAATTTTTCGGGTTCCTGAGGATTCGAAAAATATATACATTGTATAGGCTACCTTCAAATGATAACTCAGGACAGCCGCTCACATTTCGGTTCCAAGAATTTTTGGTCAGACTTTAGTTTTTTAACTAAAACAATCTTGCAAAATTTACAAGTGATGATTGCTCAAAACTTTTTTATGATAGTATGCAATGCCTACTAACTGAGTATTAGCTAGAGTGTATAATGATCCAATTGATCTAAGATATCTAATTTGCATATTTTAACAATTAACAAATTCTGAAAAATATATACATTGTATAGGCTACCTTCAAATGATAACTCAGGACAGCCGCTCACATTTCGGTTCCAAGAATTTTTGGTCAGACTTTAGTTTTTTAACTAAAACAATCTTGCAAAATTTACAAGTGATGATTGCTCAAAACTTTTTTATGATAGTATGCAATGCCTACTAACTGAGTATTAGCTAGAGTGTATAATGATCCAATTGGTCTAAGATATCTAATTTGCATATTTTAACAATTAACAAATTCTGAAAAATATCTATTTCATTTATTCATTCATTCATTCACTGATTCTGCTTCAAATTTTTTAGCGCTCTTTATGATATTCTATTTATCTATTAACTTTGTAAATTTTGTAAATAGTTTTGTTGTACATTTGTATTTCTATATTTATTAGTTATATTAGTAATTTTTCATTATCATAATATGGAAGCGACTGGTGAGTATGAATGGTTTCCGACTTCCGACGAAAATTCAGACTTTTATTTAATATAATCAAATGTTTTTATTTGTTAGTTTGGGATGTTAATGCTACGTAGCACAGCACAATTAGCATTTTCTCTTAATTACTTGCATAACATTATAGGCAATTATATATTATACATATAATGCGGTGGAACTAATTAATAATTGGTTAGAAATGAAAGCACAATTTTAGCTTCAGAATGAATATAAATTTCTGTTAATTTTTTTCAGTAGTTTCAAAAGAAGCAAAAGAATGTGTCTAAAATTTCTTTTGTTAATGCTTCCCTGAAAGGATGTAGTTTTTGCAAGCTAATTTGCATTCTAAGTATTGGGAATGCATTTCTTGGACAAAATGGCTGAGTCACACCTGCGAAGTCTTGATCGAAGAAAGCTGAGCATAATTTTGTTATGAGATATTAGCTGTGTGAAAATTCAAAGATTCAAAACTTGGCAAAAATTAATTACAGAAGTAGATACTGTGAAACAGTCGTGTTCCGATAACTTGAAATAGGGGGTGCTTGCGGGGATTGTGATGGAGAGACCCGAAACTTGTCCCTCCAGTATGGGTCAGTCCCTTTTGAGAGGTAACAGTCTGAAAGCGGAATTCTAATCCGTTCTGTGCAACCTTCGGCTCACAAGCGCATTCATGGTTTTGAAGGTTACTCTTACTCAAGCTTCCCGCTGCAAACTCATGGCACCAAGAACCCGATAAGTTATTTTCCTGATGAAATTCGCAGCCAACACAGCGCTTGTTCTTCGTCTCTGCGAGAAGGTCTTTCTCACTGTACATATGTAGGTGATTACCGATTGCTTGACTGATTGCTTGATTGCTGATGGATTCTAGACAGCCTTTTCAAGCACTAGATTTGTGGCAATATATCAACAATAATTAGTTTGACCATGAAATTGTGAACGAAGGGTTACCACAGAACTGCTAGCCATCGACTTAAAAAGAGGCGAAAGGAAATGTTTAGCCTGCAAAAAGTTGCAGAAAGCAGGTTTATATATTAGTTACAGATTACCATGTCGCTTATTTAATTATAAAAATATTCAATGCTAAATTAACAAATTATTGTAAAGTTTTGGCGCCAAGGGATAGATAGATGGGCGACCAAACCACTTTACGGGGTGCTGTGCGCTTTAGGCTGGATACGCAACCTGGACTGGAGATAATTTCCAGGCCGACCTCGACAAGCCTCGCCAATTAGATCAACCAAATATTCGTGAAACCTAACCTCACTCCCACTACGTTACCCCAGACCTAGACCTTATGTACCCTACCTACCGAACTAACAAATCTAAATCCTAGCTAAAATACACTAGGCCAAATGGCCGTATTACAATATTTTAATATAAAGACTGGAGGGGGGGGGTTGTATAGTTGACAAAACCTGATGCACTTACAGTTGGGTTCCAAGAATAGGCGTAGAAATACAGATATTGGCAGGCCAACAGACCATAAAATATAGCATATAAAATATCAGGTGCCCCGATAGCCGATATTTGGGTGTCCCCCACCCAGCCTATCACCAGATTGGGTGGTCCTTACTAGTCTAACCCGACGTTCAAGACACTAGGGGACCCCAAAAATGTGATACAGAAAACAGGAAATAGCATGAAATTTCAGCCAGAGAGAAACTGAGAATTGACCGACTGCACACGACAAGCGCTAAACTAAGACTGACTGGGCTTTTTGAAAATAATGAGAGAACGTGCAATCACGCGATCACACGTGACTTGCCCAGCCAATCAAATTTTGACAAACTTTTGAAATAGAATTTTGGGCGTTGCTATGGATATGAATGATGTATCTTTGCAAAAACACATACAATTATAATATTTCAAATGCAATTTATGAACTATCGGGGCGATTTCAATAAAAACAAGATGCATAAGTTCGGACTAATTTTGAGTGGAGAATCTTTTTAAATAATAATAAAATATGACAGTAGGGCATCACCGCCCTACTGTACATTATGATATTAGTCAGTTATATAAATAGTGGGAAATGGAAGTTTATTGTGATCGTAACTGAAGTTGTCTGAAACCAGGAAAATCGACCTTGGTGCGTGAATCCTCATGAATGCAGTTAGTGTGCAAGTTTGTGAAGTGGTTTTCGCTTTATGACGTACTTCAGCACATATTTTATTTCTGATTCGTATTATGACCTTTCATGGTATGTACAACCTGTAAAGCAAATAAGAAACGTACAAAACTAGAGAGTCCAGTTCAAAAAAGGAAAGTACGAAAAATGAAATAAACAGGAAATCTGCCGTCCGATCCGTTCAATTATCCAAAAGTTCTCAAATTCACCTTTAAAGGATAAGTTTTTTCTTTCATCAGTTTCTGCAGAGGGGGGTTGAATTCTCTTTTTCTTCATTTCTAAGGTTTACTATCTGCTCCGGGTCAGGGCAAAAATCTAAATTTAAATAAATGCTAGCGATAAAGATCAAACTTGACTCTTTCTAGACCTTCGAAAGTGGAAAAGCAAAAGCTCATTTGCATATTTAGGAAGCTTTAAAGCAAGTTCAAAGAGAATTGTTAAACACTTGTTAATCTGCAATTATCGCGTACTCATCAAATTAATGATATTTTTTCTGTTTTCTATATACTGTAAATTCTGTAAATAGATTTTTTGTATATTTGTAACATTTTAGTTATTTTGTAATATTTCTTTCTCCATTTCTTTGCCATGGAGCCTTGCAGTGAGTAAGCCATTTTTTGGAAATTAAGTAATTCATAATGCGTTCTTGTAATTCACTCAAATTGCTAAACGATTTAATTAACTATTTATTAAGTATGCATAATATACTTATTTTGCGGTGCTTTAATCTCAATCCCGTCAGGTGCGCGATTTTTTGGGTGCTTGGTTGTGTGCAACTTTCTTTCATGCTTCAGTTTTGGTCAGGCCATACTTCAGCTGCAATCTTTCTGGCTTTAAGCATTTGGAATGACAGTTCACTAAAGCTATATTACACTAGGGAAATATTGAGAAACAGTAATGAACCCTGTTCAGCTTTAGAAAACTTGTAATCAACTTGTAATATACTCGGCTTACTCAGTACGTAATTCATAAGAGTACATTATCAGCTGTCTTATTCCATATATTATAAGCGTGACACATTCTCTGCACGTCAACGGCTGATCTCCAAATGGGACCTTAATAAATTTGGCTGCTATGTTTGTATCACAAAGATCGAAGCGGACACAAAATTCGCGCACGAACTGCTTGTGTTTACTTATTTATGGGTCACTCGGGTCGAACTTGAGATCATGGGGATCAGCAGTTAGCGAGCAAAGAATGTGTCACGCTTATTACAATACAGTACTCTTGCTGACATCAAGAGTGCTGTAATTGGCAAATTTCTCCTCAATTCCACAGCAAAGAGTCCCTTCCACGACTTCTTAGCGCTGTCGTAACACCAGTTAATAACAGTAATAATCGCAATAAGAGTTCGTAATTTCAGTATTGTGAAAAATCGAGTCACTGAAGTCACTGAAACCCTATGCTGAAACTATTTTCGGATCGCTGGTTGAAACTGAGACTGCATTCGGTTATTTCTGAAAACTTGTAGATCTGATTATGTTAAACAGTGCTTCGAGTTGATCTAGCTTAATTTGTATCCGCTAGTAGTGCGTATCCCCTCCGGGGTGCAAAACCTATCAGGCCGTGGCTCGGTACAGGTGACGGTGTCAATTGGGGTTGTTCCCGGGCTGTGTAGCTGTTGGGACCTGCCCGGGCCGCTGGTCTTAGCAGTCGGGCCTACCGGGTTCACCGGGCCTGGTTTCCTGGGTCCTGAGTTTTCTCTCGGGCACACAGTGTGAACGGCCTTTGGGTTGGGAATTGTAGTAAGCCTCAACTTCAGAGTCCGGTCTTTGAATTGGCTCCGGTCCTAGTAGCGGCGCCTGAGCTCCGGATGACACCTCTAATATCTGTGGCTTCGTGGCAGACATGTGCAGTAGGGAAATTTTGGGAAAACCGGATTTTTCGGGAGTTTTTGCCCAAAGAAGAAACTATTCGAGATAGAGGGAACGCGATAGACCCGGTCAGTCCGATAGCGGCCCGAGCTGGACGGAACAAAAATTCGGAAATAAAACTAAACCAGTCAACCAACCAAAAAACCGGAAAAATCCGGATTAGGGATGAGGAACCCCTCTGGAAGGTGTGAGCTCCAGGTCTGGGGAGGGTGAAAAAATCCACAGCATATGGAGGTGGGTTGGACACCCACCGGAAGTCAAAATTTTCCAGACTTTCTGTGGTGCATGACTTTCTTCTTTTTCTTATGTCATTGCTTTCAGTTGCCTTTCAGTGAGATTTCTGAAATTTAGTTTAGTGACATTTTCGATATTTTGTTTAGTTCCGGATTTTCAATCCTTCCACGCAGAAATATTACCCTAAAGAAAAAACATAAGTAGAATTTCAGGTTCGACAAGATTTGTACTGAGCAACTAGGTCAAGTAAATGGAAGAAAAGGAAACTAATTTGCATAATTTAGAAATTTTAAACTACAACAAAAACGTTCCCTTTGAATTGATTCATTAACTTTGATTCAATTTATCAATCAGCGCCTTAAATGAGTCTTTTGTTTCGTTATAATTTTTGTAAATTCTGTATATAGTTTTTGTACATATTTTATTTTTTCTTATTTTCTTTTGTAATCTGCTTACTGATTCTAAATGGACCAATTTGGTGAGTATATTTTGATATTAGATCTAGTCACAGAATATTTAGCTAAAATTATTAAAAACTAAAGTTTGTTATACATTTTTAGTCAATTCAACAACATTTTATGCAGAAAGCTAAAAATTCCATGGCAAATAATACTTCAGCCATACTAAAAACTGCGAAACACTGGATTTGAATTGCTGTTTTGGATTTTGGATTTGGATGTTCACTTTCTACTGGGATTGCTAAAATTAGTTACAAAATGTCATCAACAATATACGGCAATCGGAATACATGCCAATAGTGGGAAAATCAAATTGGAAGTTCAGAACTGATGACATTCTGCAAAGGACGTTTACTGAAAATTCAAAAATCAAATTGTAATTTATGATTCCAAACGTTCAAATTCATTAGTTCATTGGACCAATGGAAAATCTCTGAGCTAACGCAAAAACACCTCATATAGATATTAACACGCTGCCGAGTACAGATTAACATTGTGCCGAGCTATAGCACATTTGCTCTTGCAACGCGCTCAAAGTTTAGTTACCGCGAAATTGTCCCAACTTTTTCACTTGCCTATGTTTAACACATGTCGGGGCCATCCTTGGAGGACTACTGTAAATGATAGGAAAAGTTTTGCATGAAAACGCAACTGTCCTGTCTTGTGAACCCATTGGAAGCAAGAAATATGTGAAAAATCGGAAATGGTCGATAATTACCCTTAAAGAACGACCTAAAAGTACCTTAAAATTACCCTTAAGACCATCCTTACAGAGGGACCACCACAGTCCGTTAAACGGGGACCCTTTTAGGAAAGCGCTGAAACTGTAATAAGCTTTGCGAGACCCCCAATTGGGGGAGTGGGTTTTTGAAATGCGGTTGGCACTTGGACAAAATCGTGTATATTGTTCACCTTATTCACGTATTCTCAGCAAAATATGTTGATATCAGAATTAAAGGCGACTTTTGCCATCAGTTTTCAATTTGGTCAAAAATTCTTAATTTTTCAATCGAAAATCAAAAAACGTCAGTTGAAAAATCAAATCTCAATTCGGTTTCTGATCTAAGGCCCGAAACCGGTGGCTATTCCGTGGCAGGAGAAAGTCGCTGCATTTGCATCCCGCCCTGGCCCCTTTGCCCTAAGGATGCGAAAATTCTACCACAGGAAATCAGAAAACGGAAAAACTGGTTTTTCCATTTGCAGAGTGTATTTCACGGCAGGAAATCATATTCTTTTTATTATTTTATTAAATAAATTAAATTTTATTAAATAAATGAGCACCTCGAAAACCCCTATATTGGTATATACCTGTCAAGCTCCGCTTCCTCTTGGCATTGCGTAACGGTGCTCCGACTTGGACGGGCGAATGTTCCCCCGTTTCGGAAGGAGATAGCCAGCAACCAATCAGATTGCAGAAACCTCTCCCTAGTTGGGTGCTGGGTAGAATAGAATATTGCAGCAGTTTAGTATTGTTGGAAAAGGGTCCACAATTCAGGAAAAATATCTCTTTGGGGTGTATGGGTCCCATACTCCCACTACAACAACAATTGGCTCAGCCGGGGTCGAGCCACGGCCATTTTGCTCCGGAGCAGACATGCTAACCACTAGACTACAGTGTCATCAGCTGAACTCCCATACCAGGCTTATCAATCTTTCCTATGACTGCTTCCCTTACTGTGCTGTTGAACTCCTACTCCACCTCCTGTCGCAAAAAGTTGGTGCATTGTGGTAGGAGCATCCTTCCGCAATTCTACAAAAGTAGTCTGGTGGCTAACTCTTCTTCTCCTAAAGAATGATGGATTATGAACGTAAGTAGGACAGTTTGATTTCATCAAGGTCTGAAACAACTCGCTCAGACCCACTCCTACTGCTTCGACCGTCATTGCCGCATGTTTGCCGTATCGTTCTGAATGGCACACACTCGAAATTGTTAAATATATGTGTCTCAAGTGAACGGGAGAAGGGGTTTCTGCAACCTAACTGGCTTTTAACATTACTTCTCTTGGCTCTGTCATGGAGTGCAGAATATAAATTGTTTAGCTGGCTGTGGTGGACAAACACTGCTACATTCTGATCGCAAAATTAGACTGTATAAGTAACACAGTACAGGAAATTTGCTGACAAATACTGCATAGGATGAGACGCGGCGAATAAAACAACTACAAACGTTCCTGGGAAACCATAGTACTAGTTCACAGATAATTCCTGACCTTATGCCACTTTACTATGCCGGTCTATTAGTATATATCCAATTAAGCATTTAATATAATATAGATAATGTAACATGTAACGAGATTATGGAACAGGATAATGTAACATTATTTATATATATATTATGCAACTATGGTCCAGGCAGATTTCACGAAAAAGTAGAGCAGAGTAGAGTCAAGATTAATCTTTAAACTCTTTCAAATAGTCTCGGGCTCTCAGCTTTAAAGCTTTCTGTCCAAAGTAGAATAGAATTATATATCTTTGATACGATAGTAATGGCATAAAAGCATAGGCAAGGTGTCTCAGAAATAAGCTTAAAAGGTAGTTTTTTTGAAAACCGAATTTTTAAGTAAATCCTAACGCATACGTTTGCGTGGGGAGGGTATATATAATTGACCATGCAATTACAACCAAGATAAAATTATTTGCAGTTCATAAACTATGCTTTTATCCTGTTTATCCTGTTACACTATTTAGTCTTGTTAAGCAACTTTAATGCAGAGCTTCAGGGTTACACTACACCTAGTAATAGTTTTCACGGAGATAGAGGGAATTTCATGAGTTGCGTTTTGATCTAATTTACGACCGGCTACTATGAAACTACTTTTACACTGTAATTGGGTTTATTGGGAGTTATTTCTGATGTTTTCAGGAAAACCCCCCACGCCCAGATTCCGCTAAACTTGACCATGACCAATCGAGTTGAAATTTGGATTGTTTTCGACCACGCTGAGTTCAAATGTTGCAAAATCTTTCAATTTCGCAAAATTAGATTTTTTGATTAATAAGGGGGGGGGACCAAGGCAAACCGAAAACGTTTTGTCTTCGATTTTGCTGAAAAGTTTAGATAGGGGTTTTCGTGGTTGCAGAACACGAATCTGAAGTTCGTTTTTCGATTCAACTTTTCGTTAGCTCAGTATAAGCTTACATCTTAAGCTTACAAGTTTAGCTTAATATGCTGAGCTAAAGAAAAGCTGAACGAATTTGACATTCGTGTTCTACGACCGCGAAAATACATATCCACAACTTTTCAGCAAAATGGAAAACAAAAAATTATCGGTTTCCCTTGGAGCCCTTACGAATAAAAAATCTACTTTCGCGAAACCGAAAAATTTTGGTATATTTGAACTCACTGTGGTCGGAAACATACCCATCCCAAGTGTCAGCTCATTTGGTCAGGGTTTGCGGAATCAGGGCCTGGGGAGGGACTTTCCTAGAAAGATCCGTTATTTATTTATTTGTGAGCCAGATACCTACGGAAACCCAGAAATTGTAATTTCTTGAACAGATTAAATGCTAGAAATTTGTTATTTGATATTAAAGAAATTCAAGAATAACTCTAGCACCTGTGATCCGCAAAAGTCGGATCCCAGATGGGATTCGAATCCACGACTAAAGCTATTTCTTGAGAGTCCCACGTGAAATATGACGCTACGTAATAGGGATCCAACCTTTTGAGAAGAAGCTAGTCTACATTCAGCAGTGTTTCCGACTACTTTTGTTGGTTATCATGTTCTATTTCATTTTAGCATTCAATTTTCTCAGTTGTAACCCTTTGTTCTAATATCATTTTCTACTTTGTTTCAGGATCTCAATCCAATCGATCTCAGGTCAGAGGATCTGTCGCGATCCCGGGCACTTCCGGCGACGGGGCCCCAACGGACGAGTCGGCCCCTCCCGTGGACCAGGCACCCCCGATGGCTCCCCGCCCCAACCAGGGGGCACCGGAGGAACCCATGGAAGTCGACCAGCCGCCCGATCCGGTGTCCCCTTCCTCTTCCCAGGATGACATCGCCCGCCATCTGTCCGTCATCCTGCCGGAAGAGGATGCCGATCCTCGGGTCCTCCTGACACCGCCGCCCGAAGGATCGGCCCGGTCCGCCCCTCCGGGAAGTCCGCAACCATCCACCAGCGGAACCCAAAGAGGAGGGGAGCGGCGTCACCGATCAGCGCCGTTGACCGAGGCTCGGGCCGTCACTCCGGAGCCCGAACCTCAACCTCAGCCCGAGCCTCCGGTCCGGGCCGGCCCCTCCGTTCTCGACCACGGATTCCTGGAGGAGTCCGCCGGAGAGGAAGAGACGGAGGGGGAAGGGGTGGCGGAGCGGTGCCAGCCGGGACCGTCCAGGAAAAGGGGGGCCGACTCACAATTGCGGCCTGATCCAGAAGGGCCGAAGGTAACAGACACAAATTTTGTGAACATTAATTATCAGGTTTTGGTATATTACTAGAAATTATATTCTGCCAGCAGTTCAAAAAGTATATATGTTATAAGAATATGTGATGAGAATAAAATCCAATTTGCGCTGATTGTACTTCAGTATTTGTGTTAAGTTTGCTGTCTCTGCTTCAATTTTAACTTAATGTTAACTTTTCTGTTACTAATTGCTGTTTTTCTTGTTTATTTCAGCGGCGCAGGTCCGCGCAGCCCGCCCGTGCCCCACTTGCTGCCGATCCGGAACCGCCGGAGCCTCAGCCGGAGCCCGAACCCGAGGGGCCCATCCCTGAACCCATGGACGTGGATGAGGAGATGGCCCCTCCGGGACCGGCGGGGGCGATGGCGGAGGCAGCACTCATCCCCCGACCGCGCCTCCGGGCTGTCCGGCGCCGGCTGCAGATCCACGAGCGGCTGGCGCTGGACTATAGGGGAAGTAAGTCAACCAAATGTTTTTGTGTTATTTTGTTTACTTGCTTAGAAATTGCTGTACGGGTGTTCCAGGGGGGCAGTCAGTTCTCCTCAAATTCAGAGTCTTTGACGGAAAAGGATGGGGGTTGGTCTTCACAGGACTAAATTTTATGTTTTCGTTTCTGTCTTTAGATTTACTTTAAGGGACCTATAGCGGTCCATTCTCTCAAATCCATATCCGGAGTGCTTGGGGGAGGGGGTAACGTGTTATTCAATTTGGTTTGTTTTGAATTTGGTTTGTTTTCACCGGTGGTAAATTGACCATAAACCAATACCACAGCACAGATCATAAATTGTGTCAGGATTGAAGTTTCGGGGGCTGGGGACTTTATAATCGGCCAAAAGTTCTTTTTGTACCACAATATAAAGGGCATCTGGGCCGAAGCACGATTTTTTTGGATTTGGCTCAACAGGTCTTATTGCTCCAGGAAATCCGCCAAATGTGCGGCGACAGGAAATTTCGCAACCTTGCGTTGAGTTTTCTCGCAAATGAAGACGTTTCAGCTCAAACTAAAACTAGTGGGAGGTTTTTATTCTGCCAAAAAAATCACGCAAATCCATCAGGTAGTTTTTGAGAAATCGGTGTACAAAACAATATAATGGCAGTTTAGCCAAGATGGGTTTTCGGCAAAATCTCTAGCTAAGGCAACAATATTTAGAAAGTGTCACCCAGTTTCATAAAGAATTGAAGCCTACAGGGCCAAATTTACTATACGCGGTACCAGCACCTTAAAGGTTTGCCCCGACTTTGTCCGATTGGCCTACATTTTGGCGAGGATATAGAGCATGGGTGTGGTCAAAAAATATCGGGTACTGAGATTCTAGCTGCCTTCCAGCCATGTGCAGACGTCGCGTTTATGTGCCCGACCTCCTGTTGTTCGCAACTACCAATATAATTAATCAAAGATTTGTACTGACTGCTAGGCCCAAGCTTCAAAGCTGCCATTCGCCAATATGATTTGACATATATGTCCCTACCTGCAGAAGAATGCTAGATGTCTGTATCTTATCTGCATCTAAGGGAATTACTCTTCAAAGTTGAAGTTTCGGCAAAAATGTAAAACTTTTTGGCTAACGAATGGAAAATTTTATTACTGGTGCGAGCTATAAGGCTGTAATTTGGCATAAAAGGAGCCCTGTAGGAGTACTCATTTGTGCCAAATGGCAAGAAATTCTGCCGCGTGAAAAAATTTTTATGTCAACTTTAATCTTCAAAAATTGCCGAAGCTACCATTTTCAGTCTGTCGGATCCTGTGCACAGCCTTTCTGCAGCCATACCAGTTGCAAACCTTCACTAATTGAGCTGAAATCTTTTATGGGGGTATTTTCGACCTCGCTAAGTTCAAATATCTCAAAAAATTTTAATTTCAAAAAATTTGATTTTTTCGATTTCTGCGGTACCATTTCCCGAAAAAAGCATTTTTGGAAATTTTTGAAGATTAAAGTTGACATAAAAATTTTTTCAGAATTTCTTGCCATTTGGCACAAATGAGTACTCCTATAAGGTCTCCTTTTATGCCAAATTACAGCCTTATAGCTCGCACCAGTAATAAAATTTTCCATTCGTTAGCCAAAAAGTTTTAAATTTTTGCCGAAACTTCAACTTTGAAGAGTAATTCCCTTAGATGCAGATAAGATGCAGACATCTAGTATTTTTCTGCAGGTAGGGACATATATGTCAAATCATATTAGGTAGCGAATTGCAGCTTTTAAGCATGGGCCTAGCAGTCAGTACAAATCTTTAATTAATTATATTGGTAGTTGCGAAAATGGGGGTCGGGCACATAAACGCGACGTCTGCAGCTGGAAGCTGCAGCTAAGATCTCAGTACCCGAAATTTTTTGACCACACCCATGCTCTACATCCTCGCCAAAAAGTAGGCCAATCGGACAAAGTCGGGGCAAGTCGATATTAGTAGCCCCTCCCCCCCTTAAGCCGAACCTGGTTTTAGTTGCAAACTGTCTAAAACTGCTGTTTCAATAACATTTATCAAAAAACTACTCAACGTGTGACCCGAACAACTGTATGATGAACCTTAAAGCTGGCATAAACGGGGCCAATAACTGCCAAAATGTCCTCCATATTGTGTTGGGGCAGTCACTTGGACACTCAAGGTGCATTCATAGTCGCGAACGCAATGAGACGCGCGTCGACGCCACACTACCGTTTAAAATTGTGACACATTCATGCTCACGAACGCAAGCACACGCTTACATGCGCACGTCTGCTTGCGACAGGAACTATGAATGCACTTTTAGACATGGAATCGCAAACAAGCAGTCTTAAATAAATTATATAAATATATATAAATATATATAAATAAATATATAAATTCTGACAGTGAGAAACTGAACACATCTCCAACTTCCTTTCGTATTCTGCAACTAAAAATTCCTACAAGTCTGTAACTTTTCAATGAGGTGGAAGATAAAGGCTTCTACAATTTTGAGTTTATCCTCATAACGCGGGATTATAAATAACTTTTGGTGAAATTTATTATTTTACTTCAACGGAGGCTTAATCATTTTATTGAGCACTATATTGAGTGTAGGCGACAAACTGGCCTTTTTGATGAACTGAAACTGAAACTAAAGACTGTGATTAGAACCTAAACTGAAGATTAAATGATTTTTTGTTAGTCTACGACTACGTTAGTTACGGTACACCGGCCATTAGACTAAAGGAAGAGTATGGTGTTCTACTCTTCCTATTATTAACTCTTGGTACGGTACACCGCTGAACTTCTACGGATGCACGTCCCTTGGCGGTCGGTTCGTTACCGGTTTCCATGCCAAACCTAGGACTGAAATACAAAATATTGACACATTTGAAAGCAACTGTTAGCCACCTGTTGTGGATCAAAAGCAGAAATTTTTAATTAATCCAACATAACCTATTTAATGTTTTGTAAAACTGCGACATAGTGTTTCTCTGCCCGGGAAGAGGAGGCAATTTTTGTGATCCGACTTCCTCTTGATTAATGTTCCTCCGAAAGTGGGGGAACACAGAGTTGGCGCCGGGTCCGGGTACCCGCGGGTTCAAATCCGGGTCCGGATCCAAAATACTGAAGAAAACTGGATTTTGTTACATTTAGGGATGTTAAAACGTTACAATTTGTTGTATTTCTAATTAAAAGTTGGTGGAACCGATGTATATATTAGACATTGAGATACAATGTTTTAGTTGTCTAGCTGAGGTCTTTTTGATCTATGCTGCTCTGCTGGGCTAGAAACACAATATGTATGTATGTAGTATCTAGAATTGGAAGTAGAAATATGACAACTCGAATTGATAAGTTAGTATAAAGTTTTGCAATGCATGCAAAAACTTAATCTCGTAAACAAGCTCAAGGACATTGTTATCAAATACAAGCCACTAAAAATTTGTTCACATTCTTTCCTCCAAAGCATTTGTAACATGTCGTTGTCCGAAGGACAATCTCACACTGTCTCTGGACTATCACAAAACTGCTACTGCTTTTGTTAGCCCTAGTACTCAAAATTGTCTTGAGGCGTAGAATAAGTTAACCTAATGCTTATCACAGGTTTTATTCTGAACCTCCGTTAGCGCAGTGGTTTCGTACTGCTGCGCTATAAAGTGGAGGATCATGTCAAGTCTAGAGCTTGGAAAAAATAAGTTCTAGCATCCAATTTCTGCTATCCCCCCGCTGGCAATTCACCGAGATTCCAAGGGGTGGCCGCCTTAGGGTGGAGCTGCCGCGGTGGGCTTATTGCATAAGCAGCAATAGGCACATCGCCGGCCTTGTCAAACGCCTCGGTTAATTGCGAAGGCAATTAGTCGGTGTCAGTTCCCCTCCCCAGTCAAAAATCAAATTCGTGCAGTACTGACACCACTCCTAACCGGCGTGAGCTAACTGGAGTGAGGCGAACTAAAAAAAAAAAGGTTTTATTCGCGACTGGGCTATTACAGTAGTAAAGTTGCAGTGAAATTTAAGAATGCAGTGAATGTTTGAAATGCAAACTGGTTCGTTTTTTGAACCGGGTACCCGGATCCGGGTCTGGGTGGGTCCGGGTCCGGCCTAATGTGTCGTGGTCCGGGCAGGGTCCGAAAATTTGGACCGGAGCCAACTCTGGGGGAACATTCGCATGTTGTGGTTACGCAATGCCAAATATTTCCTTAATTAGTCTATTTAATTAGGCGTAACAGTGGGATGCTTGAGAATTACCTCGCACCACTATCAATGCACAATTCAGTTGTGCGTTCATTGTTACTTCAGTTTGGATATGAACTCCTTCTAGCTTGCTGAGAGTGTAGCCTCGGTAACTCAGTTGGCAGAGCGTCGGAGCGCTAATCCGGAAGTCGTGGGTTCGAATCCCACCTGAGATCTGAGATAGTCTTTTTCATTTAAAACTTGCAAAAATAGATTATGTACTTCTTATCGTTTTACTACCGGTACAATTGCAGGCACGCCAAGTACTTTGACATGACATTTAGTGTTTAGCATTTAGTACTGCTTTTTGTAATTTGTCATATTTTCTTGTAAAGATCACCTTTCTAAACCTGTGTTTGTTTCAGGATCTGCTTTGACGGATCGGCAGGTTCAGGCCCTGCGGGTAGGTGACATCTCTTTAACTATATTTATATATGTATCATATATGTTATGTATATATATAAAAATATATATTCTATTTTACATTAGCGTAGATCTTACATTGAGTAGACATCTATCTGTTTTTCGATAAAACTATAATATGGTCATCAAATTTGATGACTCAATACAATGAAAACTAAACACGGTACTTGGCTACTACAGCTTTGAAAACAATATTTGCAGTTGCAAGAATAGAATTATTCCGTGCTGCTTTATTTTCTTAACGCATTCTGTTGGGATTTAAAAATTTACTATTAAAATTTTTTTCTGTAAGTATATATGTTTTGTTTTTGTTGCAGGAAGAAGATCGCCTGGTCCTCCGTCCTGTTCCGGAGCGGGGGTACGCCGGGGAACACCGTAAGTCCCCCCTTCACATCTCTTCTCATGTATACTTGTTAATTTTTAAACGGGTGGGGGACTAAAATCGTGGTGCTCCGAATTTCTTGGATCGGTTTTACTTTTTGCATAAATACACACCATATGTGTTGTCAAAAATACTAGATTGTTGGTTCTTAGCTGCACCAGGCACCAGAAACCAAACCCGACCCCCCCCCTTTTTGTGACATGACATCCAATATTATGGGAAGTGGGAGGGTGCTCTCTCTCATGATATGTTTGTAAAAGGCTCAGCGCGGTCGTTAGAAACCATGCCAGCTAAATATATACTCAACAAAACTAGACAGGTTTGATTTCGTTAAAAACTGCACGACGAGTACTACAAGTTGCAAAAAAGGTTTGGTCTCGGTGGTGCATGACTTTCTTCTTCTTTCTCATTTGTATTTGTAGAACAAGTGCGACGGCCCTTGAGCTTGCTCTTCCTCCACTTTGTTTCTACTTACATGGGTTCACGTAGCGAAAGTCATGTAGATTGGTACACGAATTCCGACAAAGCTTGATGAGACTGTGCCTCCGTAGCTCAGTCGGCAGAGCGTTTGCCTAGTGCGCAAAATGTCGTGGGTTCGAGTCCCACCGGAGGTCCGAATTTTTCGGACCTTCGGTGGTGCATGACTTTCTTCTTCTTTCTCATTGGTCTAAATTGTCTAACTTTGAAAACTTTCAGTTCCGGACAGTTTAGGTCCGTTTGTTTTTTCCGTATAGTTCACACTTCGAAAAGGGCTGTATTGTGACTTACAGACCTGGACAACTTCAGCCGGTAAAGGTGGTTTTTCAGAGAGTCGGTAACTTGAAAGTCGCCCTTTTTGATTTTCGCTGCCCGGTCCGGCATGCCACCCGGACGGCTAAGCCGGCCAATGGTGGTCTCAGGGTTATTTCGGCCAAAAACGTCAATTCTGTGTCAGAACTGCAGAGCTCAGGAAAACAGCTGGAGACAAGCGGATTATTGTATAGGAAACTTTGGATAGCGAATAGAGTGGGCTATTTTCGACATCTGGCCGGGTCCTTTTGGCGGCTGAATCAAAGTTAATCCGGCCAAATAGTTGTTTTAGAAAACACTGCCAACTCCACAAAAAACCTCAAGTCCACAGTAAGTAGCCAAAAATAGGTCTAGATGTGCAGTTTTGGACAACTTAGTGTGTGCCACATTTCAAGGACATCGTGCTACACTGCTGTGCATCAACCACAGCCCGCCGCCTAACAAGCGCGTAGTAACTGTGTCTGTAGTTAAAGGAGGCTAGTGCTGTCTTGTTGCGGATCTAGCTAATACCGTGCTGTACATGCTGTCAGAAACACAGCACGGACAACAGTTACGTCATCGCTGGTGAGAATATAGTTCGTATACAGTTAGTTTGTAACATTTCAAACCGTTATAGACAAGTTTTGTATCCTCCAGCAACGTTACTGTGTTGCAGCGCTGCAGTATCATAGCTACCGCTCGGCCAATAACCAGCTATAGATAAGTTGCAATCGTCTGAAATTGCTGGCAAGTAGAAAGCAGATTGTGCCATAGAAGTTTCCTTCATTAACCTACCACTGCGGTGGAAAGGCGCCAGGAGTCTGTGTTCTGGCCTAATGCCTGATGAAGGGCTAGCCCCCCTTCCACAGATGTAGTCAACATTACAGTTGTCGCTCCTGGCTTCGGGCTGTGAATCCGGAGATAAGCACCGGCACCCTATAAACTTCTGTAGGTTGGAGTCTCTAGGTGTCACTTTACCTTTTTACCTTTACCTTCATTAACAGTAAAGTTTGCATATGGTTGCGTGTGCTACAGAAGAGTGCTGCTGAAGTACAGCACGGCCTGTAAGCAGGAACAGGTTTCGTGCGATCGTCTGAAATTCTGCAATCATGTGTAAAGCACTGTAAATCGAGCCATACCAGTTTCCTTCATCAACTGTAAAGGTTCCGTCTGGTTGCGCTGCAACATAGTGCTGAAGAAGTACCGCATGCACTACAGCCAGTTGCAGATAAGCTGTAAATGTCTGAAATTTTAAATATGGAAATGCGGAAAGACACACTAAACTGATTGCATTCATTGTAACTTTGATGTGGTTTCGCTCCTTTTAGATTGCTGTCAATGTGCTGTACAGCACGTGCTATATATAACTAGTGTTTGAGCGGTTTTCTTTCGCTCGGCCCCCCGACCGGGATACAAATCAGCAATCAGAAATTAACTAAGTTTAAAATGAATCCAAATCTAGCTATGCAGAAGCTACACCTAAAGCATGCCACGCTAAAACACCTAACTCACTGTTAACCTCTGTTACTGTAGCTGGAATACTAAATTCACAACTAGTTACAGTTTTATTGGTCGGGAATAATCAAAATACTCTCGGGCTCAAGGGCTATATGCCAATTTAAAAAACGTGTCGCTACAGTTTGGGAACGAATTCAAACTAAGCTTGGTTCGATTGTACCTGGGTGGCTCAATTGGTAGAGCGTTGGCCCAGATAGCCAAAGGTTGTTGGTTCGATCCCCACCTCAGACATCGAATTTTTCGGGTCGGAGGTGCTGTAGTGACATCCTTCTTTCTTTCGTTTATAATCTTGTATTAGTTCTCTGCGCAAGCTGCCATAAAATTTTCTTTTGGATTTTTCTGGGAACCTTAAAAATGACATAGGACAAGTACAAAAATGCTGCTATGGGTTGAGGTTTCAAGCGGGCATAGGACTAGGTTTTAAAGCAATAATATGAGATGGGAGGGAAGGTTGCAAATAGCAAGATGACTAGGATAAAAGCGCACTAATATGGACCAGCTTCGCTGAACAACCCATATTCGCGGTCACTCCTGCTCCACGTATATTTTCCTTGTGTCATCAATGTCCAAGGCTCGGCTCCTTCGATCTCTTAGAGGTAGAGATAGTGAATTCTGAAATTTCCTAAAAATTGTCAAATTGTGTATTAGTGATGTGGATCGGATCGGATCGGCAAAATCGATCCGATCCACGATCCGAAGGTCGGATCGGCTTGGGTTCAATTGCTTGAGCCAGTCGGATCTGCGATTCGGGTAGATTCCATCTAACCCATAAATTGCAACCGCAGTTAGAACATGTCAGATTTTAAGGGCACAGTTAGCTGATCAAGTTTGAGTTCACAACTGAAGATTGAATTGCGAAAGACCGGCTGGCCAGTCGAAGTCGTTTTAGCACTGAAATATTAGCCAAACAACTTTTTTTATTTGCCGTATTAGTCGACACCAATTCCGCTGCCGTTCTGTCTTCACGTGACCCTGGAGTCCAGAGTCCAACTTTGAACCTGAATACCTCCGTTACAGTTTGATTTCGAACTCTAATGTTTGGTCTTGTTTTTTGAGAACATGCATCTATATTGTATGCGAAATGAGCAAAATCCGAAGCTTTCCATTTTGACCCAAGGCAACCCCCCTGATTTGTTTGGATAAATCTGAGCATTTGGCGCAAATCTATTGAAAAGTACCGAATCATTCCATACTATCTACATTAGGCATCTTCAAAAACTGGCTTTTTCTCTGATTGTGCCATTTGTTTCATGTTAAAAATAATAAAGGCGCAAAACTTGCTCTTTCACATTGGCACAATTTTATATTCCAGTGTAGGGTCTATGTTCACTGTAAATCTCAGCTTCATTTTCGACAGTTCTTCAAGTTTAGGCTAACACTGCACTCCAACTGTAAGGATTACAGCAAAGCTTAGATTTGCAACGTAAATATTACCCAATAAACGTAAAAGCTGAGATGTTTTCATTCAACCAAACAGCAAGGAGAAATTTTAAAGCACAAATGTTAGATGTCACAAAAATGAGGGGAATCGGTCTTGTTATCGGATGCCTGGCAAGCACAAATATGAGATGTCACAAAAATGAGGGGTATCGATCTTGTTATCGGATGCCTGGCAAAAACAAATAGTAGATGTCACAAAAATGAGGGGAAGCGGTCTTGTTATCGGATGCCTGGCAAGCACAATTAGATGTCACAAAAATGTGGGGAATCGGTCTTGTTATCGGATGCCTGGAAAGGTGCTGAGAGCCAAAAGAACCAGCGATTACGCAGATTGCGTATATTCATAGATTTGCAACGTAAATATGACCCAATAAACGTAAAGGCTCAGATGTTTTCATTCAACCAAACACCAAGGAGAAACTTTAAAGCACAAATATTAGATGTCACAAAAATGAGCGAAATCGGTCTTGTTATCGGATGCCTGGAAAGGTGCTGAGAGCCAAAAGAACCAGCGATTACGCAGATTGCGTATATTCGTAGATTTGCAACGTAGATATGACCCAATAAACTTAAAGGCTCAGATGTTTTCATTCAACCAAACAGCAAGGAGAAATTTTAAAGCACAAATATTAGATGTCACAAAAATGAGGGGAATCAGTCTTGTTATCGGATGCCTGGAAAGGTGCTGAGAGCCAAAAGAACCAACGATTACGCAGATTGCGTATATTCGTAGATTTGCAACGTAAATATGACCCAATAAACGTAAAGGCTCAGATGTTTTCATTCAACCAAACAGCAAGGAGAAATTTTAAAGCACAAATATTAGATGTCACAAAAATGAGGGAAATCGGTCTTGTTATCGGATGCCTGGAAAGGTGCTGAGAGCCAAAACAACCAACGATTACGCAGATTGCGTATATTCGTAGATTTGCAACGTAAATATGACCCAATGAACGTAAAGGCTCAGATGTTTTCATTCAACCAAACAGCAAGGAGAAATTTTAAAGCACAAATATTAGATGTCACAAAAATGAGGGGAATCGGTCTTGTTATCGGATGCCTGGAAAGGTGCTGAGAGCCAAAAGAACCAACGAGTACGCAGATTGCGTATATTCGTAGATTTGCAACGTAAATATGACCCAATAAACGTAAAGGCTCAGATGATTTCATTCAACCAAACAGCAAGGAGAAATTTTAAAGCACAAATATCAGATGTCACAAAAATGAGGGGAATCGGTCTTGTTATCGGATGCCTGGCAAGCACAAATATTAGATGTCACAAAAATGAGGGGAATCGGTCTTGTTATCGGATGCCTAGAAAGGTGCTGAGACCCAAAAGAACCAACGATTACGCAGATTGCGTATATTCGTAGATTTGCAACGTAGATATGACCAAATAAACGTAAAGGCTCAGATGTTTTTATTCAACCAAACAGCAAGGGGAAATTTTAAAGCACAAATATTAGATGTCACAAAAATGAGGGGAATCGGTCCTGTCATCGGATGCCTGGAAAGGTGCTGAGAACCAATAGATCCAACGATTGCGCAGATTGCGTATATTCGTAGATTTGCAACGTAAATATGACCCAATAAACGTAAAGGCTCAGATGTTTTCATTCAACCAAACAGCAAGGAGAAATTTTAAAGCACAAATATTAGATGTCACAAAAATGAGGGGAATCGGTCTTGTTATCGGATGCCTGGCAAGCACAAATATTAGATGTCACAAAAATGAGGGGAATCGGTCTTGTTATCGGATGCCTGGAAAGGTGCTGAGAGCCAAAAGAACCAACGATTACGCAGATTGCGTATATTCGTAGATTTGCAACGTAAATATGACCCAATAAACGTAAAGGCTCAGATGATTTCATTCAACCAAACAGCAAGGAGAAATTTTAAAGCACAAATATCAGATGTCACAAAAATGAGGGGAATCGGTCTTGTTATCGGATGCCTGGCAAGCACAAATATTAGATGTCACAAAAATGAGGGGAATCGGTCTTGTTATCGGATGCCTGGAAAGGTGCTGAGACCCAAAAGAACCAACGATTACGCAGATTGCGTATATTCGTAGATTTGCAACGTAAATATGACCCAATAAACGTAAAGGCTCAGATGATTTCATTCAACCAAACAGCAAGGAGAAATTTTAAAGCACAAATATCAGATGTCACAAAAATGAGGGGAATCGGTCTTGTTATCGGATGCCTGGCAAGCACAAATATTAGATGTCACAAAAATGAGGGGAATCGGTCTTGTTATCGGATGCCTGGAAAGGTGCTGAGACCCAAAAGAACCAACGATTACGCAGATTGCGTATATTCGTAGATTTGCAACGTAGATATGACCCAATAAACGTAAAGGCTCAGATGTTTTTATTCAACCAAACAGCAAGGGGAAATTTTAAAGCACAAATATTAGATGTCACAAAAATGAGGGGAATCGGTCTTGTTATTGGATGCCTGGCAAGCTGCTCAGAGCCAAAAGAACCAACGATTACGCAGATTGCGTATATTCGTAGATTTGCAACGTAGATATGACCCAATAAACGTAAAGGCTCAGATGTTTTCATTCAACCAAACAGCAAGGAGAAATTTTAAAACACACAAAAATGAGGGAAATCGGTCTTGTTATCGGATGCCTGGAAAGGTGCTGAGAGCCAAAAGAACCAACCATTACGCAGATTGCGTATATTCGTAGATTTGCAACGTAGATATGACCCAATAAACGTAAAGGCTCAGATGTTTTTATTCAACCAAACAGCAAGGAGAAATTTTAAAGCACAAATATTAGATGTCACAAAAATGAGGGGAATCGGTCTTGTTATCGGATGCCTGGCAAGCTGCTCAGAGCCAAAAGAACCAACGATTACGCAGATTGCGTATATTCGTAGATTTGCAACGTAAATATGACCCAATAAACGTGAAGGTTCAGATGTGTTCATTCAACCAAACAGCAAGAAGAAATTTTAAAGCACAAATATTAGATGTCACAAAAATGAGGGGAATCGGTCTTGTTATCGGATGCCTGGCAAGCTGCTCAGAGCCAAAAGAACCAACGATTAAACCCCCCTTAAGGTGGTTGTACCGCTTTGTGTAAGTTGGATCGTGTGGAAATAAATGAAAAGAATTAGTAAAAGCGGACGAAATTCCCAACATAATGCTGGGATCTTTTAGCATTCGAAAACCAATCTGCAGTTCGAAGATTATCATGCCACGGATATTTGGACTCGGCAAGACCTTAAAATTGACACCCTTAGTTTAATTTTACGGCGTGCGCAGAATTAGAAATGACGGATCATGTGATTTCTGCGAAAATGACAAGTTTAAAATAAGAAAATCGGCTATATCTCACGATAAAAATGAGTTAGGTAGTTGCTTCAAGACGAAAATGTAAAGCTCAACGACATCTTTCATATGAATATAGCCATAACTATGCAGATGCTGCTCAACTGTCAGAAGTCTGCAAAAACTGCCCAGAACGGAAGAGTCGGATTTTTGAAGAGGGATTGAGCGGAAAGCGTTAGAACGCCCAATAAACTTATTTTGCAAACTTTCGTTAAAATTCGTCTCGATTTGAGTCGTGAACCAGCAGTATGTGCCCAAAAAATCACCAGCTTAAGTCGGGAGCAGCGTACGCTAAACTTCAGAAAAATAATTTGTAACTTGTTTTTGAGGATTTGGAGGTTTCTTGAGGGCACAATTTCGCCGAGTGGAAAACTGCAGTGTTGTCTCCAAATGTCCAAAGTATCGAATTATCAAAATTTTTAATTTTCGCATTTTGAACCTGAATGACTCGCGATAGTTTGATTGCAAACTCTAATATTTTGTCTTGTTTTTTGAGAACATATCGTGAGAAATGAAAGAATTCTGTGACTATTCAGTTTGTACCAAACTGGATCCCGATAACCCTGTAATTATATCAAAGTCCATCAAAGGATATCGTGTACACAAGCCAAGCAAGATTTGATCAAGCAAGGTGTTGCTCTAAAGCTACTAGAAAATTGAGCTGGTGTGGATAGAAATGCGCTGTCCAGTTTCAATAGAAACTAAATTCCTTAACCCGAAACAATTCCAGCAAGCTGAATTTGGTTGGAATGGGCCGCATTTTACACCAACAATATTACGTGGAATTAAGAGAGCAACTTTTTGATGCGTCCCATCAGCGGAGTCTTGCTTGGTTTGTGTACTGAATACGTTTTGATAGACGCAAGGAGCGTTCTACGACGATAGTAGTTGCTTGATTTGTAGCATTGGTTTCCATAGTTTGAAATAGTAAACCAGGCTAACTAATCTAATCACTCGGACACGTTTCTTTAATGTATTCCCTTATTTGAAACGAAAATATCTGTTCATGCTCATTTGCCTTACATTCTTTTCATTTCATTTGCATTTATTTTCAGGGTGTGAGGTGGCCGGTTGTGGAAGGTCGTTTGCCACCTGGCGCGGCCTTCGAATCCACACCGGTCGCATGCACCGGCCGGCTCCCGAGCCGGATCAGGCGGCGGGCCAACCAGCCGGGCAGGATGCCCAGCCGCAGGGTCCTGCAGGTGGGGACGGGCACGCCTGCGATCAGTGTGATCGCGTATTCGCGACCCTACGGGGGATGCGGATTCATCGCTCCAAGATGTAAGTTCCCTTTCCGCATTCTATTGTAAGTAAATGTCTCTGTTATGAACATACCTCTGGTATGAGCACTTCAAAATTTGTTCGTGTGACATAAGGCTGTAGTGCCAAGTTTCATTTTTAATTTCTGTTGTTCTATTTAGGAGTTGACAAACGTTTAAAACTTTAAATAGAAGCATAGCGCATAAGTCTGAAACTATTTAGTTAGCACTAGATTATCTTAGTATACTCATGTTTCTGGTGATGATGATGATGTTTCTGTCTCTCTTTAAGCAAGTCGACCTTGTGTGCATCTCTATTTGGACACAAACTTTATACCTGTTTAAAAATCCAACTGATATCTACCCCGACTAAAAAATTCCTGCCCAGTAGGTGTGAAATCAGTCTAGAATTGAGCAGTTTCTCGTACCAGAGTTCTGGAACAGAAAAGTGGGAACAGAAAAGTGTACGCGGAAATATCTGTTTTTACAAGATTTAATATATGAGAACTGATAACTTCTCTAAATTTTCTCATTATTAAATCGTGAGAACTGTTCACTCCGTGTTTTAAGTTCTTAGCTTTAAGAGTCCTTTAAAAGCTAAAACTAGACTTGAAAATTGTTTACGTCTTGCATAAAATAGCGTTTTGATTCACAACTAGAACGATTCCACCCTGTTAAAACTGTGAATCAATCCTTGATTAAGCTGATTTTCTTAAACAATAACCTTAAAGCTTAATGCTTGGTAGTGTGAAGGTAAGCAAGTGCTAGTGAGTGATTACTAAAATAACCTTATTTAGCATATTAATGACTAATTGGAAGTGCTTAACAATGACATTGGAAACCAAAAGCACTATCGTACACAACGCTCAGAATATTGATTAAGGTTGTGTGAGAAAGCGGCTTGATCTTAGGAGTATAAATTCATGATCGCGCGTAACCACAAGTTAGTCGATAACCATGGATTCAAACATGGATTGTGAACGTTCACAGTCTCGGGATTACACTCGTGGTATGGAGTGAGTGCAACCGTCTAGGTCTGAACAAGGTAAATGTACCTCCGCCGTCCTCAGTAATGCAATAGATAAATAGACACGGAGTAAACAAAATAATTTTTTACTTGTACAGCCTCAGCTAGTTGTTTTTATTTCTCATTTCTTTAGAAAATTGTCAAACTCTAAGAAGTTTGCTTAAAACATAAGTTTCAGCGGCGCATTGTCTGAGAAATACAAATATTTATGAAGTATCCGCGTATTAAACCATTGCCAAAAGTGCCTGATATCTACGAACACGCTAAAATAGAGATACTTTTTAATCATCTCTGCTGTTTTCTAGGCACAGGTAAACCAGGGAGTGGATTGATCACCAGGTAATTTTTTACATTTACTTCAATAGTTTAATAAGTTTCTACGCCATCAGGTATTGCGAGTAATAAGATCATCCAAGTAATCTCAGGGAGTGTGGTGGCAAGATAACTAGTTATAGGTTTGGCAAAGTAATTTTCCTGCTAAAGTCTTAGCGAGATATTTATCTTGCTATGAATTGTTAGTTAGCTGACTTGGCACCACCCCTAACCGGAATACCATGTGGGGTGAGTTGGCTGACAAAGTCAAGAAGACTTTGCTGTCTTGCTACGGCATACACTCATTCACTTCATGACGTTTTGGCGTTCAAAAGGCTAAGGCCATTGTCTAAGTGTAGTAACCCGATGGCAAAATTTGGCTTCTACGGCAAATTTGCCTAGGGTCCAGGAAAAGATAATTATCCGGATGTCGAACAACTTAAATCAGTGCGTTTCTGTAAAGAGTTAAAAGTGCAGTCAAACTTAAAATCTTCAGACTGATTCATCACTTTAACAAAATTATGTTTATGAAGACTGTGTACTGTCCCTGTAGCAGCAAAAACTGTGTACAAAAACAATAGGAAAAATAAATGTCCTGCTTGAGGGCCTTTTGGAATATAACTGAATGTCATGAAATGCAATGCAATAAATTGATTAAGGTAATGTTCAGCTGTATACTTATTAATCCGTTCGTTCCAATTCGCTCATGCATATTTTATTTTTAGTCAACTGATGCCTTTGGCGGAAGAAGACGATCATGAAGCTCCCTGGTCCCTTAAATCTTGGAGTGATGAATCACGTGGGTAAGTCAGCAGCTCTTCCAAATTCTAAGAAGATAAAAATTGGGCGATGCTTTCATGATTTTAGAACAGATGTGAAAGTTTTCTCCAAAAAGAATCAAATTGTTTTTGTTTGTAGTGACTAAAAAAGTTTTAAATTTAAATAACTGGTGTTGTCAAAAGTTCTGAAGCAGCAGAATCGAAGCAATGTTAAAGAGGTAAAAACAAAATTCAGCATTTTGGTGTGCAGTCGGTGAGACAATTACAGTAATTAAAATAAGTAAATTGCCGTAAGCCTTTTGAAGTTTACAAATTTCCAACAAACTCTGCAGGGTGTCCGACGACGACAGCTGAAAAAGGGCTAGTTTGCGCATGAGAAGAATTTGTTGGGGAGTTTCTGGAAGAAACTACTCAGAGATTTCGAAATTTCTGACGAAAGAAATTAGTAAATTCTAATGCTCGCGGTGGCAGTTGATGAAATAAGGTGTTTTAGGGTACAAATAATTGCTAATATTTAAGAAGATGGTTGCTTGTTTGTGCGACTGTTGGAATAGGCCTGATGCTAGTTTGAATTAATTGTATTAATTTAATTACAAGTCCCTAATGAAGATTAGCTATGATAACGAGTGGGGATGAGAATGCGTTTAGTTATATAAAGCCCAAAGTTACTTAGAAATTGTAATTTATATACTTTATTAGTGACTTCAAAACTTTTCAGTAAATGAAATGGTTATTTGCTAACAATTGTGTGTATTAGTCGACACAGCAATGAAGGGTACTGATATGCATGGAGTTTACTCGGTTGTACCAAACGGTATAGCTAAATCTTCAGCGTGGAAATAAGTGTATTTATGGATGGATGGATTTATGGTGTATGAATGGAATGAATGGAATTAAATGGAATGAAGACTTGATAGGATGGATGTAGATGGAATGGATGTAGACTTGATGGATGCATACATTTAATATTTGTAACAAATCAGTGACGCCACCTCCTATCTTGGAAGGGTTCAGCAAAGATCGTTATTGCTGATCATTATATATCCATATTATATATATCAATTCGTTATGAATTTTTATTACGGAATCGGAGATTTAGTTAACTGTTCAGTCATCCACTGTTCAACAACATCTTCTTCTTCTACTCTGCGGGCGCGTCAATGGTCTTCCCATTATATGCGTTTCTTTGCTTCTCCCCATCAGTCATAGCTAGTATGACTCTCGCTACGTCGCCTGGAAGCTGTCACCACAATGGAAAGCTGGAGCAGACACCATCTTGGCCTTTCGGCTCCGGTAGTAAGACATCCATTACTGCTCATGCGTGTAGCAGCGGAGCACAAAGGGAACAGAAGCAATCCCGTATGTGTGTCCATTTTGAGTACGTGACTCGTTTGCTCCCAACAAATGTTTGTTTCCTTCAAACTATCATTACCCTTATCTACCGATAAGGCTATAATTGCTTTCAAGCTTTCAGTCTACGGCTTAGGCATGGGCATGTAGCATTGTGTCTTTCCAATGAAACCGCAGCGCACAATTGTTGTACATACAACTGAGAACATGTCCATCTTCTGTTTAGTTACCCAATTTATGTTTTCTCCTAGGCAATCAATTTGCAGATGGCAACGATTCATTAGTACGAATCACAGCAATTTAAATCTCAATACCATATTTAGTAAACGAGGCGTCCATAACTTGCGCGGAATCATACGGGATAAAAGTTGTTTCCATTAGAAACATAGACTGTAGAAACGACAGATTGTGAACCAAATGACAGCCTGAACCAGGAGATAAGCTACTAAAGCTAAACAATTTTAGAAAGGAAATATTCAAAGTAATAACTCGATGAATGAAGAATAAGAGAATAAACGTGACACCTGTGGACGTTCTGACTGGCAAAGTAATCGTGATATAATATCGAATAGAACACGGGCCACACGGAAGGATCACATATCCGCTGCTGCTCATCTAACTCGAAGTATTGAGGTGGAGCAACAGCCGACCAGACAAAACCAACCAACTTTGCGCGCTCCGTCTAATGTTGAAACAGCCACTGAACGGAATGGAGAGATCTAGGCTAGATTTATGTAATTCTCTAGCTCTTACGTTTGAAATCGCGAGGACCGGGTTTCGTATGTCAAGTATATTGCTTACATTGTAACTATACCCAATTTGATTAACATGCAAGAATGCTAAGCACAACGGCAGAACCTGATGCCCAGCAACCAACTCGAGCCGATATATACCTAGTTTCCATGAAAGCGCAAATATACCTAGTGCACAGATTGCAAGGGCGATGACCAGCCGGATTATTTCTTCTTCGCTGCTGACCCGGCTCAAGCAACCCGTCAGCCGACATCTTGCCGGCTGCATCTGTTCATGCATCGGCTGGTCGACACTGATGGCATGGGATCTACCTTCCAGGCTAGGTGGTCTGAGAGATCATGCCTATGTTAGGCCTCTGACTAAGCTCGAGTCCGGCTGCGCAAGTTGTCTGTTAACAAAGCCCCATTCGAGCTAGAGAAAATGGCGTGTGTGAGAGCGGCAGCTGACTGCTTGGGAGGCTATACCAATTTCAATATAAGCTAACAGGTATATGTTCCCGCCTTTTCTTGAACATTTTAAGAGGCGTCTGACCAAGTGCTTGCAAAAAGCAAAAGCAAAAATACTGCATTAAAAACTTCTTGACGTTTTGGATGCAGGTATGCTCTGCATTTGCTTACTTCAATTGTCCTGATGCAATTTCTGATGCAGTCGCTGTAACATTAACATTTGTGTACTAACCTACTAACATATTTTTCTTACATGTACTAACATCTTAATACTAACACTTTATATTATGTTCTCTTGTTGTTACTAACATACTAACAGTTTCAGTTGCGTCAGAAATTGCATGGGATTGATTGATTCCAAGAAAGAATAGAAAATCACTAAATATCTCTAAAATATCTAAATGTCTCATCTAATTTCAATATCTTAGTCAGAGGCGTCTGAGCAAGAGCCAGCATACCACAGTGAAACTACCGCCTTGAAAAATTCTTGGTGTACTGGAATCCGGTATGCTTTGTAACTGCATAGAATGAGATTTCTGAAGCAATTTCAAAACATTAACATATTACGTACTAGCATTCTTCTCTAACATACACTAACATTTTAGCGCTAACCCTTTGTGATGCTAACATACTAACACTTCAAGTTGCGTCAGAAATCTCATTGCAAAAAGGACCGAACCAACTGGAATGAACGGGAGATCTCTTTGTACAGCATCAAACTCATGAACTCGCAGCACCACTAAATAAAAACGTAGATTCACTTTTTTCTTCTTCCTACATAAAATGCTTACTGCATATATGACTTTTAGTTGTTACAAGCTTTACTTAGCTCTTGTTTGCCTAGACGACCTGGTAACCGTTTTGCACCACCTTTGTACAAACTGAGAAGATTGTCTCCAAGACGATGACAGTGCAGTATATCACGAAACGAGGACTGATAATGGCGAAAACTGGTTGAAAAAGTAGCGAAAATGAAAAAATAAACAACAGATTGAAGCTCCTTTAATATTAAGCTATCAGCTCCAAAGCTATCAGCTCCAAGGTTATCAGAATCGAATGACAGAAGTGATCTAATACTATAAAATAAATGATGGTTAGAAAGACAAGCACAAACACCTTCGCTGAGTGCAACGCAGTTTAAAATTCGTGATCTACATCTTCAAAGATGTTCGAACTATGCAACCAGGCACCATCCAGACAGTAGCATCTAGTCTTTTTACATCAGCCAATTTTGCACTTTGTCATAGGACACTGGAGAAGAAATAGAAGTAATAATTGATGAGACTGATTGACTGAGACTGATTTTATGCATTTTCCTTATAAATACACTAGTGCTGCCAACAGATGTTTCTAAAGATATTTATTCTACATGCATATGTTTCCAGTGGTATTTGCCAACTGCTTTTTTGTTTCTGCAATTATCTTCTGAGTTGACATTATTCCAGCTTTCCATGACGTTCAGTTGGCGTTCGCAGATTACATGCATGTAAAATTCAGTTTTTCCCTAAGGTTAGACAACTCATGTTACAGATGATATTCAGTTTTGTATTTTTCTGGGGAAAGCTTACCAATTACGTCCAATCCACGTTATTGGTGTTCTAGTGCAAGTATCAGTGAATCTTATTACAACTTTCGTAATTTATTTCATAATGGCGAATATATATTATCTTCACTTGCCTGTGCATTCCCGACCTGAACTCGATGTAAGACATTATTTAGTTCCCTATTTCTTACGATAAACTGAGACTTACTGATTTTACAAACTCGCACTGTCCTGAAATATAAATAAATAAATATAATATCTAATATAATATATAATAATATATAATATATAATATATAATATATAATATATAATATATAATATTTTAATATTATATAATATATAATAAATAAGCGCTCGAAATATTTTCGTCGGAGCTGCGAAGTGCAACGCATGGTCGTTTTATAAATGTATCAAAACGTGAGCGTTGGTAATGACAAATTGCTGCCCATAGATCATGATATGAATGCTAGTCCATACCTACTGTATTATCTGTTACCTAGTGTACTTTTACGTATGTAGACAGCTACTTGTGTGCAGGTTCGAATCTGCATTTCTGCAAGTTTGAATCAGCAATGTTGGATTATGGGCAGCAGCTTGCGATTACTTTGGATTTATGATTTCAAAACACAATGCCATGTGCTTGCAGCAGTGTCCGACTATCGCTGATTCCTACTTCACATTGCTACGGAAATTCAGAATCATGTTGAACGCATGACAACGTGAGCATGTTTTTTGTTAGTCAATCAAGTGTACCTTTTTGCGATGACGAATACATCTTCCCTTAAACCTTCGTTTGACCGGTCAGTCATTGGAGGTATCTTGGAGCTTGGACGATTGTAAGAAATTGGTAACTGCAGCTTACGGACGTATACACTAAACATTCTGAGTTCGGTGAACAGTTGCATAGGTATGGATTACAAATCTAATTTTGTTCAGGCAACACAGGATTGGTAGGTAAAGGTAAAGGTAACCCCCGGAGAATTCTCCTACCTTTGTCAGGGTCTAGGGTGCCGCTGCTCAACCCCGGATACAGAATTACGCAACTCAGGTAAAAGCTCAATGTTCATTTGCCTAAATTCAGTGGCCTGGCTATTATGATACTCAAAGCTTCATCGATGCCAACATTTTTATACGAATGCTTATTTTGGAACATGCAGATCACATCCAAGGTAATAACAGGACCCAGATAGATGGATGCACAAATTCGTCAATCCAAACTCAAAACGTTGAATGCTATCATGATTTCTTAATTTATGACCGACCAGGCTTCCTGAATTTCTTCAAGAACTATTACACATGGGATTAGTATTATTTTTATTTTTGAGTGACAAATTAAGCCAATTTTGCTGGATTTTGTGGGTGTTTTCCACTGATGTTCCAGTAAACGGCCGCTTCGGTCAAACCAATTTCTCTAGCTCGAATGGCGCTTTGTTAACAGGCAACTTGCGCAGCCGGACTCGAACTTAGTCGGAGGCCTAATATAGGCAAGGTCTATCAGACCACCTAGTCTGGAAGGCAGATCCCATACCATCAGAGTCGGCCAGCCGACGCATGAACAGATGCAGCCGGCGAGGTGTCGGCTGACGGGTTGCTTGTGCCGAGTCAGCAGTAAAGAAGGGACCATACGGCTGGTCATCGCCCTTGCCATCAGTGCACTAGGTGCAATCGCTTTGATGGAAACTAGGCATATATCTGCTCGAGCTGGTAGCGGGGCAAGAGGTTCCGCCGTTGTGCTTAGCATCTTGCATGTTAATCAAATTATGTTGAGCATAGTTACAATGTTAGCAAAATACTTGACATACGAAATCCGCTCCTCGCGACTTCGAACGTAAGAGCTTGAGAATTACATAAATTTAACCTAGATTTCTCCATTCCGTTCATTGGCTGCTTCAACATTAGACGCAGCGCTCAAAGTTGGTTGGCATTGTCTGGTCGGCCACTATTCTACATCAATACTTCGAGTTAGATAAGCAGCAGCGGATACATGGTCCTTCCGTGTGGCCCGTGTTGTAGTGAGTCTATATTCTATCACGATCACTTTGCCAGTCAGAATGTCCACAGCTGTCACGTTTATTCTCTTATTCTTCATTCATCGAGTTATTACTTTGAATATCCCAGCTGGGTAGAAATGAATATGTAGAGACCCATAGGCAGCGTATCTACAAAGACTGTGTCACGTATTTTCATCTCACAATTTGCGTCCTTGTGTGTTTTTGACGATAGGCCAGATAGTGAAGATATCTAATGCAAATCTTGGGTAACAAGATCTTGATATTTGAATTAGCTGCTTGATTCATTTATCGGCTTTTCTTCTTTGTCAAAGAACTGTAAAAATTGCAAAATATGTTAATTTATGGGATTCTAGAGCTGGCAGCAAACAACTATCTGAAAAGACTTCTTCCAAGATCCCTAATTTCATCACCTTCATCACCATTGACAGCTAACCATGGTCTTCGTATTTATTTACTCCAAAAACATGGCCAAATTCCACAAGAAAGTCATCAAATCTCTTGTCCTTTATAACTTGCAAACTTTCATCACAATTGACAGAGTTCTTTCTTTTCCTTTCTAAAATTGTTTAGCTTCAGCAGCTTATCTCGCGGTTCAGGCTGTCATTTGGTTCGCAATCTGTCGTTTGTACAGTCAATGTTTCTAATGGAAACAACTTTTATCCTGTATGATTCCGATATGATTATGGACGCCTAGTTCACTAAATACGGTATTGAGACTTACATGGCTGCAATTCGTACTACTGCGTCGTTGCCGTCTGCAAATTGATTTGCAGGTGTGCAAGATCTAGGAGAAACATAAATTGGGTAACTAAACAGAAGATGGACATGTTCTCAGTTGTATGTACAATTGTGCGCTGCGGTTTCATTGGAAAGACACAATGCTACATGCCCATGCCTGTATAAGTAAGCCGTAGACTGAAAGCTTGATAGCAATAAAGCCTTATCGGTAGATAAGAGTGACTAATGATAGTTCGAAGGAAACAAACATTTGTTGGGAGCAAACGTGACACGTACTCAAAATGGACACACATGCGGGAGTGCTTCTGATCCCACCCCATCTGCGCTAGAGGCTTGGAACGTCGAAAGACGTTGTGCTCCGCTGCTACACGCATGAACAGTAATGGATGTTTTACTACCGGAGCCGAAAGGCCAAGACGGTGTCTGCTCCGGCTTCCCATTGTGGTGACAGCTTCCAGGCGATGTAGCGAGAGTCATACTAGCTATGACTGATTTGGAGAAGCAAAGAAACGCATATAATGGGATGACCATTGACGCGCCCGCAGAGAAGAAGAAGAATATAGTGTGAAGGACGATTGAACAGTTAACTAAATCTCCGATTCCGTAATAAAAATTCGTAAAGAATTGTAGTGACTTAACTCTGCAGTCGGTCGTAGTGCCAGGTTTTGCAGGCGAAGAAATGTTGAGCTCCATTTTGATATAAAATTCTTAACTTCAGTATACAATAGATGAGTAATACCGGTTAAAAGCTGATGTATCCAAAAGGAATCACCACATTATCACCACAAACTCATTTTAATAATTTATGAAGGAGAAAAGAAAGAAACGTTTATAATAAATGTTTGTGGTTCAAACACTCAATGTAATATCTTGCTGGCAGAGCTACGCTAATAGTTAACTTCTGAAATATAATGATCAGCAATAACGATCTTTGCTGAACCTTTCCAAGATAGGAGGTGGCGTCACTGATATTTGTTACAAATATTAAATGTATGCACCCATCAAGTCTACATCCATTCCATCTACATCCATCCTATCAAGTCTTCATTCCATTTAATTCCATTCATTCCATGCATTTCATTTCCATTTCCATAATTATACTTATTTCCACGCTGAAGATTTAGCTATACCGTTTGGTACAATCGAGTAAACTCCATGCATATCAGTGCCCTTCATTGCTGTGTCGACCAATACATACAAATGTATGCACCCGTCAAGTCTACATCCAGTAACTTTTAGAGATTTATCTCGTAATAAACTTAAAGCAGCTGGAGCGATCAAATTTAAGGTTTACAAATAGTTTACAAGTTTACAAAAGTTTACAAAAGTTTACAAATAGTAGTTCATAAAGTTATAATTATTCGTCATTATAGGTTTTACAACTAACACGTAGCTTCATGAATAGGTGCAGCTAATTTAATAACATTTGTATATGCAGTTCTAGTCAGCATACACATAATCATACTGTTAATGCTGATTGCAAATATATTAAATGCCACGCTGAAGGTTTACCTATACCGTTTGGTAAAATAATGTAAAAAATCTATTTATATCTGTACCTTTTATTGCCTTGCCGGCTAATACATGCGAATGTTTTACTACTACTTTGAATTTGATAACTTTGACTTTGGTACTTTGAGCTTCATATAACAAAGCACATTATTCTTCCTACACGACGTTATCATAGCTAGTCGTCAAAATCGGGCATTGCAATAAGTTTAATTTTAAGAATAAGTTTTAGTTTTAATGTTAATAAGTTAACATAGATTTCTAGACTGAGAAAACACAATGTATTTACATTTGTATGCAGTTTCTGAACTGCATGTTAACTGGAATTGTTTTGAATTATGTGTGGAAATTTTCAACAGTCCATTCAGATGAATGCCGTATTGCTACTTTGTTTGTTTAACGCATAAATCCGATAACTTAAAATAGTTCGCATAACTACAAGTTTGAGAAGCCAAGATTTTTTCGTATGACCATGTACCGAACAGCATGTCATAGCAAATGTTAAGATTATTAAGAGCCAATCAGATCAAGACATTTTTCTTGATTTTCTCCTAGCATTAACTTATGTTTAATGCCACTACCAAGTACGGTGCATTTGCTGCAATTAGCGTGAACCAATTGCTGGTTCTCATTCCAGACTAACTGAGCTATAAATTAGATATATTAGGCTGGTACGCCAAAGGAAGACCGGAATATTCGCTTGCGTTCACTTAATCCTGTGTGCTGGAACTAAATATAAAAATATCTATATTAGTAGTGATTGCATTAGTACATGACAACATAAATTTTCTCATATTCGAGTATCAAAGTTGTAGTGCTCAAAAAGTTGTTATTGACGGCATTTAGTAGAATACTGGACTAGAGTTGCTTCTTCTCTTGAGAAATCGTTGCATCACGAAAACCACAAAAAGAAAGCATCGCCGATTGACTATTTCGACCTTTAGTTCAATTAATGAGCTGTTGGCTTACGCGCTCTCTTCTGGTCGGCGACAGAGCCATTCCATCACCTAAATAATGGTTGAGTATTTGTCATACTGTGTGAGCTTCATTTTCTGGAAATTGGATATGTCTGCAACATATAACCGTGTTTGCGATAGTTTAAAACCTTCATCCACGCAGATCGAAAATCATAATCATTCACATTTCGTTCCGAAATTTTAACTCGAGGAAATTAGAAATTTCTTGCTCTGTCAATGGCTAGAAGAGGGCACCACGTCCGTTTTATCTGTTATTATAGTTTTTGTACATAGTTTTCTTGTAAATTGTAATTTTCCTACGTAGTTATGTATTTAAATGTTCTGTAAATTGTAGCTTTTGTACATAGTTTTGTATATAGTTCTTCTGTAAATGGTAACTTTTGTACGTACTTTTGTATATAATTTTTCTGTGAATTGTAATCTCCAGTTATTGTTTTCTATTGTGGGGGTTGGTTGAGATACTCAAAGACGTTAAATTTCAGGATGCATGGAAAGCCTGGAAGAAACAGATGCTGGAAGAGTGCTGTCCTTGGTTTGCCTTAAACTTCGAGTGTGGAACTTTCATGGCTAGCCACCTAGCAAAGTCCTACAGCCGGGTTTAAGCAAAACCAAAGACATTATTTTTCCAGCCTTTGCTTCATCTTTGCTTTCCATGTGAATCGAAAGAACTTGAATTTCATTGAGCTTTTGAATGATGATCTAAATTCCGTAAGTGGGACTTTCATGGCTAGCCACCTAGCGGAGTCCTGCTCACGGAATTTAGGCAAACACCAGGACACTTCTTTAAAGTTTTTATTTCCCTGAGTACAAGTATGTGAGATATCCAGAGTGAATAAAAAAATTGAATCTTGAATAGTCGGAGAGTGTCTCAACACAACCCCTTTGTATTTTTCTAATAAAAATAGCTAGGAAAATGGTTGTCCTTTTATGTATTTTTAGGAAATTTTTATTAGTTTTCCGTGTCAGATAAAAAGGGTCTTTTCTCGTTTAAACCCCCTCCCACTGTTCAGACTTTTTAAAACTTGACCAAAAGAGCTAAACTTGTGTTTGTTTTTGTCTTCGACCGCGAGTTCCGCCACCAGAAACTTCATGATTTCAGATATGCTACAACCTTGGTAAAAGAATTTCAGAATTTTTAGTTTCGCCAAATTAGCTGTTTTGATTCGCAAAGTAGGCTTGTTAAGACTACTGTCTAGCTTAGCCTACGATGAGCTAGCTATCACAGAGCTAAGTGGAAAAACTGAGCTCAGATTCGTTCTCAGCAACCCCCGAAATCTTTGCATAGAAACCTTTACAGCAAAATTGGAGACAAAATTTTTCGGATTTCCTATTAAAAGTGTGTCACTATAGTTTTGGAACAAAATCAAACTTAATCTTAGTTCGATTATGGTAGAGTCAGACAATCGATAGAGCGTTGGAAGTGCTGTAGTTGCACGCTTCCTTCCTTCGTTAACTTGTCCTAAATATTCCCTTGGTCCCTGCTTGCGGATCGAATAATTAGAATTTTGTGCAACCAATTCGATAATTGAACTCAGCGTTGTCGAAAAATACACATACTGAAGTTTAGTTCATTTGATCAATTTAAAAGTTTTAATCGGTAGGGGGAGAAAGGTACACGAGGAAAGACCCGATAAAGCTAGGCGACTTGGAAAGTTCGCCACAAAGTGATCATCATTCTACCTGCAGGTCTAATCGGGGATCTGAGTTCATTCAGCACTAACATTTATGTAATCCTATTTTGAAGTCAGGGACTTAATTTGCGGAAGAGAGAAAGATTGGGTTCAATAGCCGAAAAATGTGGACCTCGGGTGGGATTGGAACCTACGATTTCAGAATTAAGGAGGGCTACTAAAACCGACTTGCCCTGATTTTGTCCGATTGGCCTACTTTTTGGCGAAGATATAGAGCATGGGTGTGGTCAAAAAAATATCGGGTACTGAGATCTTAGCTGCCTTCGAGCCATGTGCAGCCGTCGCGTTTATGTGGCCGACCCGATTTGGCACATATGTCCCTACATGCCGAAAAATACTAGATGTCTGTATCTTATCTGTATCTAAGGGAATTACTCGTCAAAGTTGAAGTTTCGGCAAAAATTTAAAAATTTTTGGCTAACGAAAGGAAAATTTTATTACTGGTACGAGCTATAAGGCTGTAATTTGGCATAAAGGGAGGCCCTATAGGAGTACGCATTTGTGCCAATTGGCAAGAAATTCTGCCGCGTGAAAATTTTTTTGTTAACTGTAATCTTCAAAAATTTCCAAAAACGCCTTTTTTGGGCCCCAGATCCCAGAAATACCCCATAAATCGAAAAAAATCATATTTTTTGAAATTAAATTTTTTGAGATATTTCAACTCAGCGAGGTCGAAAACACCCCCACAAAAGATTTCAGCTCGTAGTGAAGGTTGGCGACTTCTATGGCTGCAGAAAGCCTCTACACAGGATCCGACAGACTGAAAATGGTGGTTTCGGCAAGTTTTGAAGATTAAAGTTGACATAGAAATTTTTTCACGCGGTAAAATTTCTTGCCATTTAGCATAAATGAGTACTCCTATAGGGCCTCCCTTTATGCCAAATTACAGCCTTATAGCTCGTACCAGTAATAAAATTTTCCTTTCGTTAGCCAAACATTTTTAAATTTTTGCCGAAAATTCAACTTTGAGGAGTAATTCCCTTAGATGCAGATAAGATACAGACATCTAGTATTTTTCTGAAGGTAGGGACATATGTGCCAAATCAAATTGGCGAATGGCAGCTTTGAAGCTTGGGCCTAGCAGTCAGTAGAAATTTTTAATTAATTATGTTGGTAGTTGTGAAAAAGGGGGGTCGGCCACATAAACGCGACGGCTGCACATGGCTGGAAGGCAGCTAAGATCTCAGTACCCGATATTTTTTTTGACCACACCCATGCTCTATATCTTCGCCAAAAAGTAGGCCAAACGGACAAAGTCGGGTCAAGTCGATTTTAGTAGCCCCCCACCCTTAATTCTCCGAATCTCTAGCAGATGAGGTATCGAGGCCACAGTCGGGCCAAGCTAGGAGGAGTTCGTATACCAACTGAAGGGACGATGATCTAATAATACCAAGAGTTTATAATAGGAAGAGTGAGACACTCAGCTCTTCCAAGGCCGAAATCTCGGGAGTGTTATCACTTATCGTTGTTAACCGAGCATTTTTAAGTGTTTCAGCTAAAACGCATCTGATTGGATAATCGCTTACCTAATGTCAATATTACATGTATAAGCGTAAACCTTACGAGGTCTCGGGCAGGGGGGCTCAGCTTAGCGTTGCTAAGTGTGTGTTTCTATGCGACTGAGCTGAAATGCATTTGATTCTCTATGCTGAAATGATTAGGTTTACGACAGCTAATTAGCCAAACAAATGTCAATTCATTGTTGCTTTAATTTTGATCTGATAGAAATGTATATATGTTCAGTCGCCCTATTCTAGCTTACATTTATGATTATCTGCTGACAACATTGCAGGAAACATCATTCTCAATGATGCTTTCCGATCAGCTTTGGTGTCAAAATCATCTCATGTGCAAACCGTAAAATTCCCTTGCTAAATTAACGTTTAACGCAAAATCCCCTTGCTAAATTGAAGTTTAATGACTCGTTTGCTCTAAACAATGTAAACAACAAATGCATTTCAATTCAATTGCATATAAACACACACTTAACAATGCTAAGCGGAACCCCTCCCCCCCTCCTCGAGATCTCGGGGATTCCCTTATATCCCTTATACACGCAATTTTGACATACAGTAGGTAGGCGATTAACCAATCAGATTCTTTTTATTTCAAACGCATATAAACACATGGCATGGTTTATGTGCTAACTGTGACTCCCCCCTCGGGATTTCAGCCGTAATGTTTCGAGCATCTTGAACACTAGGAAGGGTACGTATATCATGTAAATTCGTTCACTCTCCCAGAGACTGAAACTACATGAGATATGAGGCTGGAGGCTGTTGGAAGCTACGAGACTTTACTGCTTCAGACTGGCGTTGTTCACCGGCCCAATTTTTCGTGGGCCGGCCGGCCCAGCTCGCGACACCGGCAGGCCGGCCTGTACCGACCGGCCGGCCGGTGTGCCGGTGTCACGGTGAAATTTTTCCCCCCAGAAATTTTTCCCCCCGGAAAAATATCACCGGAGAAATATTTCCCCCCGGAAAAATATCACCAAAGAAATTTTTCCGGGGGGAAAGATTTCACCGATACACTGTAATTGAAATTTTCAAGCAATTATCAACTTTCCAAATCCAACCTATTTCTTTCCTAGAATATTATCTAATCAGTTGAATACAATCTTAATTTTTGCCTGGCATATTTTTTATAAAATTATCAAATAGGGAATGATCTCAGCTCCCAGGAACTAAAGTGACCCCCAACATTTAGGATAATATTTGTTTAGCGGGAATTATTCCTTTTTAGAGTACTGAAACATAATTTTTAGTAAAGTCGTTACAGAAATGCTCAATGGGAAAGATTAAATGACTGCACTTGATCATTACTATCCACTGTGTTAATATGTTTTGATCGTGTTCCCCTCACATTTAGTTGCGGTTTCAGAATTTCTGGGAAAGGGGATCAAAAACGAAGGAGCAGAAAAATTCCAAAATTAATCCTTCTGTCCCCAAATTTTCGAATATTTATTTGTGGTTGATTGTATTAAATTTTTCACTAAATAAGATTTAGTTTAGATTAACCCAATTATTAACCCAATTTTAAATGTCCAGTAAACTGTACTTCTTTAAACTTTTTTAAGGGGTACCCAAATTTACTTCCACAAGGGTCAGTGAAATTTGACCTCCCGTTCAGGTATGGAGCACAGGGTAGACTGGAGTTAAGATTAATCCCCTTAGCTCGTCTAACTCAATTTAAGCTTGTGTTCCCTCCCACCTTTAATATCTTTTATGAAAAGGTCCAAACTCGTTCAACAACAGCTTAGAATTTTCTCGAAAGTCTTGTTTAGTTTAGAAAATGTTTAGAAGTACAGCTTTTGCTGGTCATGCTCACTAGTTCTGTGTTTGTAAGATCTCTGTTGATCTAATCATTTAAAATTGGGTTGCTTAATGAAATTTAATTTTAATTTAGTTTATTATAACAAAATTAAATTTAAATTTTAAACTAAATTTAATTTTTATTTTAAATCAGAAATTTAAAAATACTTTAGTGAAAAGTGATTACAAAAAATTTTAAAGAAGTATAGTTTACTGGACATTTAAAATTGGATTAATAATTGGGTTAATCTAAACTAAATCTTATTTAGTCAAAAATTTAATACAATAAACCACAAATAAATATTCGAAAATTTGGGGACAGAAGGATTAATTTTGGAATTTTTCTGCTCCTTCGTTTTTGATCCCCTTTCCCAGAAATTCTGAAACCGCAACTAAATGTGAGGGGAACACGATCAAAACATATTAACACAGTGGATAGTAATGATCAAGTGCAGTCATTTAATCTTTCCCATTGAGCATTTCTGTAACGACTTTACTAAAAATTATGTTTCAGTACTCTAAAAAGGAATAATTCCCGCTAAACAAATATTATCCTAAATGTTGGGGGTCACTTTAGTTCCTGGGAGCTGAGATCATTCCCTATTTGATAATTTTATAAAAAATATGCCAGGCAAAAATTAAGATTCTATTCAATTGATTAGATAATATTCTAGGAAAGAAATAGGTTGGAAAGTTGATAATGGCTTGAAAATTTCAATTACAGCGTATCGGTGAAATCTGGCCCCCCGGAAAAATTTCTCTGGTGATATTTTTCCGGGGGGAGATATTTCTCCGGTGATATTTTTCCGGGGGGAAAAATTTCACCGGTGAAATTTTTCCGGGGGGAAAAATTTCTAGGGGGAAAAATTTCACCGTGACACCGGCTCTCACCGGTCAGTACCACTTTTCGCAGGATATCCAAACAAATAAAAATTAAGATTTTTGATAGTTTTCCAGGCAGATTTTAGCAAGTTTAAGGCGATAAGTTGCAGAAACGGTCACTGGCCGGCCGGACGCATGACAGACATTTGACCGGCCGGCCTGTTATCGGCTGGCGGCCGCCGGCCAGCCGGTCTAGACAGGGCCGGTGTACAACACTACTTCAGTTCACACCTTGTGCGTCATTTTCTTAAGATTAACTAAGCTTTGGTAGTAAGATTTGTTGTGTTAGACGTTCATGGGGCTTCCTAATATCGGCCAAGTGGTCCAAATATGAGCATGCCCTTTATCATAGCGGCAACATCAAAGGAATTCAGTCAAAGCGTTCAAACGGGTAGATTTTAAGCAACGTATGAAAGCTAAGCGTCTGCTGCAGCCACTAAAATGGAAAAAGCTACGTATAAGCAGGTGTCTTCTTCAGATTACCCTCCCTCCAGTGTTAAATTTTAACTTGATCAATCAAGCTGAAATTTGGAATGGGTATGTTTTCGGTAACGCAGAGTTCAAATATTGCAAAAATCAGTTTTTCGATACACAAGGGGGGGGGACCAAAAAAGTTTTGTCTTCGATTTTGCTGAGAAAGGTTTCAGGGTTTCTCTGGGTCGTAGAATACGATTTTCAAGCCCGCTTTAAGATTCAGCTTTGCGTTAGCTAGATGTAAGCTTAGCTTACACTGAGCTAACAAAAAGCTGTCGAAAAATTTCAGGGCCGTGTTAACCGACATTGAAAACCCTACACAGCACAATCGAAGGGAATTTTTTCGGATCCCCTTGGTCCGTCCTGTGAATCGAAAAATTTCGCAAAATTTAAATTTTTTTGATACTTGAACTCTGCGAGATCGAAAAATACAAATACCAAATTTCAGCTGATTGGTCAAGTTGGGTAGCGTAATCTGGAAAAAATCCTATAACAGTCTACCTTATCTATCTAACAAGAAATAAAAATGCTCCCAAAGAGCAAAGAAAGGAATATGAGTCAACATGGAACATGTAAAATGCTAAATATTGTCGGTTGTAAATTAAGAATAAGACAAGCATGTAAAATGCAAATATGAGTCTGGTGAGGTTGGAAAGTGCAGAAGACAAGTTTGTACACGCACCAATATGAGTGCATGCCAAATAGACTCATATTGGCATTATTAGTATTCTGAAGGCACGTGGTTGCGAATTTCGGTTATATATCACTCACTTAATGTCAGCAAGACGAGACAGGGTAGTTTTAGGGTGGATGACAGGATGCTCCACAGGTTACGCACGTATATACGTATATTGTCACGAAAGTTATCAGATTTAACTGTAAATCTCTGAATACATGAGTTATGCAAACGCTTATTAAAAATGTTATAAATATCCGTCCGTCGGCGCATTGTTGACTAACAGCGGTTTAACAGTTTCCTAAGGAGAAAAGTTGACAATGTTGACCATGGTTGGGATATCCATGTGACGTCAATAACGCTACTTATTCGTCTTAACCTGCGTAGAAATATATCCGTTAGAATTCCGCAATGGATGCATGCATTATTGTTTCTTGAAGGCATGCCAATATGAGTCTATTTGGCATGCACTCATATTGGTGCGTGTACAAACTTGTCTTCTGCACTTTCCAACCTCACCAGACTCATATTAGCATTTTACATGCTTGTCTTATTCTTAATTTACAACCGACAATATGTAGTGAAATAAGCATTTAAAATCACAAAGAAGTCGCGACTTAATTTTGACATTATATCATTCGATATATCATCCGAAACAAAAACGTTAGCCTTAATTCGGTGCTTGAAAATTGAAATTCCTTGATTGAATATTGACTGAATATTATTAGTTTTATCTGTAACTAGTGTTTCCATCCTCATACTATTGATCTTGTAAATTATGTAGCTGCAGTGGTGTTGTGCGTGATATACAGAGAAGATCAGAGGTGTATACTAATGGAGCCGTCACACCTGTGGTTTTTGCGAAAATTAATATCTTTACAGGCGTTTTTAGACATCATATAACTTAACTGTTTACAAGCATTCTTTGCTACGATTGTTGTTTTAACTGTGTCTAAGGATGATCTGTAATTCCGCAATACGCACTTTCGTAATTTCTCTTTAGTGTTTTCTAAAACACTCTCGAATGAGATGCGGGTCTCTAAATAAGGTTAGTATGTCCTCAAAACCCTGTTTCTCTACTTTAATTCTCGTACTTCTTCTTCCCACACTAAAAGCTTTATTTTCTGCTGCCTGTTAACAGAAAGCATAATCTGTCATAAAAGCAAGTTTAGTCCTGCCTATTGGTATATGATCATAAATTACACCTTTTGTTGCAGTTGCAAGCTTTGTCCTGGCCAGTGGTTAAACTAATGAGTTCCAACTTCCTCTTCTTCCCAAAGGTCAGGAAGTTAGGGTTTAAAACAAACAAAGAGGGTCTAGATCTTTCTATATTTTGCATCCACAAACAAAAAGCTGTCGTTTAATCGAAACCTAGCATTTGGCAAGTAAATCTTGCTACCTAAATTGAAAAGATTGTTTCGCAATTTGTATGAAACCATTTCTTACAAAGTTTGCTTACGAATGCAGTAGCAAGTCCTCACCTTTGTTTTTGCCTTGTCCCCTCCATACTAAACTTAATATTGGCTGAAACTTTCAACATTTCAAAATGTAGCGGCTCCTCTTATCCTGAAACGTTCGACTCCAGGATGCTCTAAAATTATTTATAGTTTGAGGAACAGAAGTGGTCATTCATTTTATACGCAGAAACAATTTGAATTTTCAAGCTACGAAGCTTACTGTAGACTATTCGAGTTTTGAGGTTAACTTTAGTCTTGGTTGCTATCACATCGTACCTTTTTAACCACGAAACGGAACCACGAATTAACTTTATGATTACAACGTGTTTCGCCAATTATATAATTTACTTTGAGATGAGGCAATAACATTGCTGTAAGCCCCAAACTACCTAGTTGGGTTCAACTCCCGTCTAAGTTGCCTTTAGTTGGGATGGTCTGGTTGCACTGCTGGTTTTAGTTTAGTTTCTCCTTAGTTGCAGTAACAGTACGCTTCGGTCACCAGACACGAGTTACCGTAAACAGCCCTGTTTGAGTAAGAAATCAGTTATAACCTATTCGAAGTTTTATCGGTAAATATTATGCAAAGGTAGCTTTTTATTCAAGATGAACCTAAGATGAAGGGGCCTACTCATAATTTCATAATGACAGATGTTTTAGAAGACGGAAAGAAAGATACTGATAATAAATTAAAATAAGGTTTACGCCATTTATGTAAAAGTTGCTCTACATTCAGGAAATCCTAAGTAGTTTCTGCTTTCCAAAGTTTGGCGAATTTAACTGCAGGATTTATATTCGAAGACCCCTTTTTATCCAAAGACGGCAAATGATTCCGTGAGTGTTTTAATTTAACGATAGATGGTCCTAAAAAGTTGTCAAATTTAGCTAGAATTGGTAATTCCAATGCCGCAGTTTCATTCCAGATCTAACTTTCTTCGGTTCAATCTTAAAAAGCGATTTCATTCTGAGCAGGCGAACGCCGTTGCATCATTTTGCCCATTTCGCTAAGTCATTCATTTCAGCTTTTCTATCAAACTTGATTTCAAATGAATCCTCGTATAGAAGATAGCTAAAGGGGCAGATAATCCGAAAGGCAAGTTTTGAGCAAATTCAGAAAACTCCTTTGTTGCACTATTCATGAAAATTTAAGTGTCAACCCCATATTGAAACCAAATTATACGAAAGGTCAAACTTCAATTCAGTAATTTTCAACTAGCTTAACTTACAGGTTTTTGGATAAGTTTACAGGCTTGCAACAAGAAAAATCAGTATCTTTGTGTCTTCTATTAGGTGCTGGTTGCCAGCATTCATCGTTACAAATTACGTGCAATACATTAAGTCATAGGCTTTTCAGTATCTAGTATCTAGTAAACATCTAGCTAGGCAACAAATGAGGTCGTCAGTTTAGTATTTTGAGCTAAAGCCAGCCTAGGTTTAGTTTCAAATAGCCTCAAGCAGTTATGTAGGAAAGGAATTATGAGAAACATTTATGGGTTAAAACCTATTTTATGCAAATTAATTTGGGTTTTAACCCATTTGATTCAGGTGCGGAAGTCCAGACCAGTCTCCTGCCTGAATCTAGTTCAGCTCAGCTCGTCAGTAATTTGGATCTCTCAGTGATTATTTATTGGTCAGATTGCTCGTAGTCAGTCCAGCGAAGGACACAGATATTGGATAATTGATTGGCTCAGAATCAGCTTCATAAGGTACTTTGAGAACCGGTTCGGACTACTATTGCGGAACGGTTAAGGCGGAGACGAGTACAAGTGCAGCACCAGAATCTAGCGTGGGACCTAAAACCTAAACAGGAGAACCTAATCCTTATTTTAATCTACCAACTTAAAAAGATGATTTCTGCTTTCGCTCTTCTTGCTCTGCTTGGGTGGGAATTCCCCTTTGATCTGTGCTAAAGAGTCAAACAACTCAGGAAGATCTAAAGGAAGATAATTTAATAAATTAAATTAATTAATTGTTGAAGTTGTTTATATAACCGTACCAGGCATTCCCCCAACCAGACCGTCCCCTGTGTTAGACCCCTCAGGTTTTCCGAATAGCATCCGGGAACAGTGCGCTGTGTGCTCCGCTGTAGGAGATTGGAACAGCATTCTTGGGCTCACCCAAGGACCGGAATTTGTCTGTGTGTACCGAATTAATTATCACTAATTATTATTATTATTATTATTTTATTTATAATTGATAGTGTTGTCCTTGTTTTAAAGGACTGATAAAGAGATAGACCGCACAAACACAAGCATATAGGGGAAGCACAGAGTTTAGCAGTAGGATACCGTAGTTGAGGTTGTTAGTACAGAGAGAGAGAGAGAGAAGAAGAAGAAGAAGTAATAGTGAAGAGTCATAATCTGAAGTCTTGTCCCGCAACTCAAAATAATTAAACGTTTATGTTTAGAGCTGGCAACTCTGGCGACCCTATAACCTGTATTCTGTATCGTTAGAATTGTATCCTGTAGTCTAATTTATCCTATTGCCTATAGTATTATAATCACAGTTTATTGTTATTATTTTTTATATAACCATTGTAATTGTTGATCATTGTAATTGTTGAGAATTACATTAATTCTTAATAAATTTAAGTGTGCCTCAGCAAGCGTTTGACCTAGGGTGCACACATACACTGGACAAAGCCATTGGATCAGGATCAATCTTTCCCCCATACAAGTAAGTGAAGGATCTAGAGTTTGAGATCCCAATCCCTGATCATCAAAGGAAGCCGAGAAGAATTGTCCACTAGTATATCTTGATCAGTCTATCAAGATATATATCAGAACTCACTGTTGTGAACTGATACTACTCCAGTCTCAAGAAAGACAGGCATCGACCCCGCTTGTCTCCATCTCTCCATCCCCATCCATCAAACGAACTCACAACCAGGACCCCATCCGGGTTGGCTACAAGGATACCCATTTCTGGACAAACCACCTTTTGGGCATCCTGTGTCTAAGTTTGCTAATCCTAGCAGACGCGCTGACCCTCCGTGTAAAGGATTGAGTTGCTATAGAGCCCTAACCGACTAGGCTGAACTAGGACGAAATAGAAAGCGATTTTTTAATTCAGATCAAAGCAACTTCATTACACGGTAAATAGTAAAGTTTTGGAGCCCCCAGTGAGGAAGGCGTTCCCCATATTTTCGATAAACTTCTTAGGTCACTCATTTTTTAACTGTCTGTGCCCGCACACACATATAGAGAGAGTTTTTGTTCTCATGTGTGTGTTTGTGTTTTTTTTTTTTTTTATTTTTCTTATAGTTTTTTTTTTTTTTTTTTTATGACATTGTTTTTTTTCGTTGTGTTGTGTTAAGTACTATGTTTTTTGTAATGCCGTGGTAAAAGGACTCCCACAAAATAAACAACAGGTCGGTGGGTGGGGGTCCCCCGCGTGAGAAGCGGGTCATGTGTGGAGGGGGGGGGGGTATCTGACCTTGGTTGAGGGTACAAACATTCCACGATGCTGCGTCTTTTCTTTGTTTTGTGGTTTAGGTTAAAATTAAAATTAAGATACGAGGGTGAGCTAAGTTTACTTTCGCTGTCGTTGTATTCTAATTCTATAAGATAAGTTCCTTCTTCCCTTTCCCTCCCCCCTTGGAGCCAGCGCGTGGGGGTACTATGGCGGTCCCAATAACGTGTCTCAGTGCACATCCCCTGCAATTTCTTGCTTGTCATTAGAAATCTTGTCTGAACTTCCATCTCCCCCTCGGTCTGCCATTTCGGAAACTGAATCGTTTGTGTGGCAGCAGGAATTGAAGAAATTGCCGTCCCCACCGATTTCTCCAGTGCCAGAATCTATGCATTGTCTGAAGTCTGTCAGTAGTCCCCGGTTGTTGTCCTTTCCCTGCAGGCAACCCTTAAAGGGTGCAAAGATTGCATTAACAGCATCAGGAAACTGTGTTGAAGTCTTGGAAAATAAGACCAAGATTTTTAAGGATAAGAAACTGTTCCCAAGTAAGATTGAGTTTCTTAGGTCCGAGCTAGATGAAGTATTTAGTAGAGAAGTTGTATGTCAACCTAATGAGTTAGCGAAATCACCAATGACAGTCCCGAAGACGAAACCTGAAGACGATGCTGAATGCGGTAGTGGCAGAGGAATGTATGATGATGTCTGTTGTCGAGCAACAGTATCAAAGGATCCGGTGAGTACATATACAACGAAATCCGATGCGATTATGGAAAACCAAAAACTTGGTGCCCATGGAAGCAGTGTTTGACTCTCAACAGGTAATTGGCAAGGTAATAATGGCTTTTGAGCAGAGCGTACACGAAAGTGTTCAAGCGCAAGTAGCAACAACGGTTCTCCAGACTATTACCAAGTTCCAGGGATTAGAACATGAGAATATTTTGGATCACCTACGAAATTTTGAGGGAACCTGTTCTACATTCAATTGCAATGATTCAGTTAAACTTAGATTATTTCCGTCTTCTCTAGATGGGAAAGCCATGGAATGTTTCCGTGCCCACCAATTACATCTGTGTAACTCTTGGCCAATGTTATTGAACCGTGTCAAACAAACGTTTCTAAAGCAAAGTGATATCATGGCAGCGACGAGACTAATCAGCAGAATTGAGCAAGGGATTACCGAAACGGTCATGGACTATTTTCTGAGATTAAATCAGTATGCTAGAGTGGCGTTTCTAGATCTGGAACATTCCGACTTTGTTCGCGACTATATGTCTCGAGCTTTCATCATAGGTTTGAAACCTGAATTGTGCCTCAAAGTTCCCTCCATTCTCGAATCTGATTCTCTGGAAGCGGCGCTAAAGACTGCCATTACAGCAGAAAGCTGCTTGCAACTTAGCGAGGATTTTCCAAAGTACTTGCCCCAACTCCCCACTGAACAAAGGAGTCAACCTGTCCAATCAAGCGCAAGCAAGAAGTTGCTTCCTGTGCGGAGGTGTTATAACTGCCAAGGAATTGGGCACATCAAGCGAAAATGTCGCAAACCAGGCGGTGGATCACATGTACCTCTAAATCACAATAGTTTCGGCCGGGTGTCGTTATCTTCTGAACAAGCAAACAATACCTCAGCTTTCTACAATACTCAGTTTACAAGCACAGAAAAGGATTCAGCTAACCCTACTTGTAATCGCATTTCTATATATGGTTTATACTAGTCGCGCAAATGTTTATTTTTGCATTCTGTCCACAAATTACCTTTCTATTTAGTGCCGTTTTGAGAGAGTTTCAACTCTGACAGAATTTTATGGGAGCTTCAGCTCCAGGTGGGCTTCAGCCCAGTTTTAGTAGTTGACAAATGCAGAGTGTTGAAATTGTGTGAAAAACTGTCAAATACGTAGTTTGTGGACAAAAATGATCTCTCAGTGTGTATGCTGATATGAGTGTGTGCTTGCATGAGTGGCTAGGTTATTTCTACATACAGGTAGTTTGCAGAAATTTGGATGAAAATAGAAATGGAACGGAGTAAATGTGAGTGAAAATATGAAACTTTGTTGTGAAAATTGTTTAATAGTTTTCACAGTTATAGAATAATTGAATGAAGCCAATAGTGATAGTTGATAACTAGCTGAATCTGCCGCAAACTGTGTGTTAGTTGTTCGACTCCAATTTGTAAATCAGCTTGGTTTGAAGTAATTCGATGCATAAGTTTTAAAACTGAAGAAATTATTCCTGATTCTGATTCTTCATCATAAAAAATATAGTGCTTTTGCGAATGTACAGTTGTGGCTTTTGTATTTTTGTGTAATTTTGACTAGTACTCTACAGTATCACTATTTTATAAAAATGTAACATCTTCGAATTAGTGTATTCCCCTCTTCTTGGGCATGGACAGGACTAAAGCTTTCGAAAATCGGTTACAAACCAGTATCTGAAAAGTGTCTCTGAATCCGAAGTTAGCCTAGTAATAATAATAATAATAATAATAATAATAATAATAATAATAATAATAATAACTAATTTTTTACCGATGCTGACGTCATATGTTAGCCAGTTAGCCAGAATGAGTATGCCATATTGGTTGGGTTGATGCTCTAGAATGTTAAGTGGCAGTTAAGCAATTATACTGCATGTAAAGCAGAAAGAGTTCAAACTGATTTATCCAACTATTGAAATTGTGTCAGTCAATCTAGTCAGAATTGCTATTTTTGATATTAATTATATAAGTATAGCTAATTATGTTTCTGCATCTTGAGATTGCAGCTAAAATATGTATATCTATCCCCTGTCATGAGAGTTTTGCTACATCTTTCAAGTTCTTTCTGTGGATGATGTTGATAAAACCAACGTACAAATTTTCCGCTGGAACATTCTCAGTCAACGTACTTCTTTCATTAATTTTTTGAAAATCAGTAGCAGATATAAGAAAAGTATATGACGACTCTAATTCCGCCTAGCCAATGTATTTCTCAGATTTAATTTTTTCGACCATAGTTTCATTTTATGCTGTTGAAACTAAGTTGATATTGTAAAGATCTTGGATTAAAAATTATCCAAACTAAATTTAGCCAATTCTAACGGCAATCTCTTTGAAAATTATCCTTTTAACGTTAATCAAAAATGTATGTTTCAAGTGTATGCTTAAATGTAAACTAAATGTAATTTAAACTTATTCAGATTAACCTAAGATCAGTGTCTGCAGTGCAAGTCTGAAAGTAAATAATTTCTCGGATCTTGCTGAAAAGTGCTGTTTGAGGTTCGCATGGCCATTGTGATTACGCAGATATGATATTGTTTAAGTACCAGACTTCGCAACAAAGTGATTTGGAAACGGGTCCTGAAATAGGTTGTTCGGGTTCAAAACAATACCGATAAACATCAAGATGAAATTAGCTTTCCAAACGAACTGGCATTGCTAGTTTGAAAATTAATTCATAGGTGCATCTTAAGTAAATATGAATAATGTGCTAATTTTTTAAATTCTTATCTTTATCTTATGCCAATTAGCTTTCTCCTGAAAGTGTTGTCTCAGCCTAAGTGTTTTCAC
>JASAND010009642.1:0-11753 GCA_030248195.1 Trissonchulus latispiculum
ATTACAAATATTGAAAGACTGCTTTGTTTAGATGCGCCACACCACTCTGCTACCTGTCCCACCCTATACAATCCTGTCAAAGCGCAACGTCGAAAAATTTACAAAAGTAATGCTGTTTTTGAAATGTTATGAATTTTCCGGATATTTCACTAATTACTGTAGACATCTCGCGAAAATTTTCAAAGAATGTAGCAGTAGCTAATTTTGACAGGAATATCTTCTCATAAATCTTATTATGAATGGAGCTGCAAAATCACTGTAAAGATTGATAACTCACACTTTTCTTGTCACCGTGCTTCTGACCTTACTTTTTTTCTCAGACCTCACCCTGATTAGTTAACTTCAACGTACCTGGTTACTTCGGTTGAGTTTCTACAATTACAATAACATACATTAAGAGAATACAATAACTGTGAAAACAGCAGAATTAACCGACCTGACAGGAATCTCTTCCGCCACCGTCGGGTCCTGCACACATCATCGTTGGGTAATGAATCTGAAGAAAGTAGTGCTGTCTATCGTTGCACAGGGAGGACGGAACGACTGGTATCACCACCTCATTCAAAACTGGAGGGCGAGGTCCGGCTAGAAACCAACAGAAAGACATGTAGAAGCAAAGAATAATAATACCACACCACAGGTATGGAAATGAAAATGGGCAACATTTCTCGCACCCCTCCCTCTCCCAAAAATATATAGCTTACGTACTTTACTAGGAAATATGTCACTTTGAGTCCTGCCAATTCCCACAGGTAGATAACCTGTGTGTATGCATACATGCTCAACTAGCTATTATATCTCTCCAAATGTGAGGCCCTGATCTCGGATAGGGACTTCACACAAAGACTTTAAAGGAATTTTTGTAATCCCTTTTACAAAAAAACATGCCGGTTCCAAACGGCATTCTTTTCGTGTCAATAACAAACCACAAGAACATCAAATAACAATCACTCAAACTCCGGCTGCAGCTTTTTCCTACAGGGGGGGGGGGGTGCGACCCCCAGACTTGTGTCGCCCCTCCAGGATTAGGGCCTACCGGTCCCATACTTCAGAAGTCAACCGAAAAATAGGGTTTTTAGGGTCAATTTTCAAAAATTTTTCCGGCTTCGACGGATTTTGTCATTTTTAGCTATTTAAGCTTAAACTTAGGTTAGCAGTACAAAATGGCTATTTTTAAGCATTTTCCGACAAATCTCCTCCAGAAATTTTTGTCTAGGATAAAGCCAGAATCCTGGGCTTATTCTAGTGGGGGGGGGGGGGGGGGTGGGGGCCCCCCATAAACACCCTTCCCCCCAAAAATCGCCCCCCCCCCCAAAAAGTGGGTGCCCCTTTTGGTACCAACTTCAGGGCTGCCGCGCGACCTTTCTCAGAAAAAAGGAAATGAAAAAGGAATTTTGCACCCGAAAAAAAGGAAAAAAAGGAATTTGTCCGACAAAAAATAGGAAATAAAAGGAATTTTCAGACATAAATTAATAACGTTACTGAGCAAAAAATTAAATTTTTTCCATTTTGAACAGCCACACAAGGTTTGAAACATTTACATACGTTTCTAAGAAAGGAAATTTAAACAAAACGCTATATAAAATGCAAATGCGGACGCGTTTCAAGCTTCGTCTTCTTGATCACAGTAAATACGCTATAATAAAACAGAAAATACGCGCCGAAGGCGCGAACTTTGTTGGTTTTGTACCTCCTTTTGTATTTTTATCTTAATATTTCCGACCCTCGAATCGGAAACAGGAAGGCGCTATCTGCACAAGGGTCTTTTTTTGAAAATCGGACCTTGCGTACGTATTTTTGTTTTCGAGTGCGTAATTATATTTTCGACTGCGTAAAATTACAAAAATAGCTTCTCAACGTTATAAACGCTATAAACGCATTCAGCGTCGAATTAATTCGTTTTTAAGAGTTTTTAATCAACCTTAAGGGTATTAGCTTCATTTTACGTTGCGTGCCGATTGAACTATGGTGTAAAAGTATGAATAGTTGATGCGAAATAGATACGCAGGGGGTCTTGGGGGCGCAGCCCCCCAGAAGTTGAAGAAAATTTTAGATTTTGGATTAAATTTGCACTTAAAACTTTGAATTCTTTGCCTGGGGCAATTTAATAGTAAAGTTAATTGTTGGTTAGACAAATAGAGCTTACAAATAGAGTCCTTGAACAGATAAGATTTTAGTTTATATACTATGTCAAATCAAAATAGAAACAAAGACAACGCATGTATTATATACGTATATTTATACGTGTGCTTAGAAGCAACTGCAGATGGAAGGATCAATGTAGAAGAGAAGAGATAAGTGGGGGTCTGGGGGGCGGAGCCCCCCAGAAGAAGCCAGAGCCCAAACTACGTTGAATTGTCTCAAGAAATTAATTTAGAGCACTCTTGAAATTCTTGCTACCGAATTTTTCGGCTGCGTATTTTGGTGCGTATTTTTGTTTTTGACTGCGTATTTTTAAGCTCGATTCCGTAAATACGCAGTATTTTACGCAAAAAAACCGTGATCTGCACTTGACCTAAATTTGAAATAGAGACTGAGGCACCGCAGGAACAAAAATTTTCCTATCTGTTATTTTATGCTTTAAAAACAGATCGCCTTTTGCTTTCTCTCTAAAAATACCGTGTGGGGTAGAACTAAAAGAGAGGCCTCGGAACCCCCAAAACAATTGCAATCTTGACTTCTAGGCACTTTTTGGAAAACTTGACTGTGACGTCTATGCATTTTGCCATCGTATTTAGTGCATTCTGCATATACATGTACCTCAAATAGTGCATTTTGCTCAAAAACTCTGCAGCAGTCTATGCACACATTACTAACATATATACGTTTCAAGATTATATAAACGTTCTATCGAGTATATACAAATTAAATTTTAACTCTTGTTTTTAAGCAAACAAAAAATAAGTCCAACAATTTCTATAAATCTAAATTCGTAAGTCATATTAAGCAAAAATGTATGTAGCTTTAGCTATTCTATAATAAAACTGAAAAATTAAGTTAAACAATATTCCGGCGGAGCCGGCAAATTTTTGGAAATTAATATCGTAAGACTAAATTTTAGGCACATTTTGGTCAATTGTCAGAAAATTTTTGAAAAAAAAGGAAATAAAAGGAATTTTTGCAGAAAAAAGGAAAAAAAGGACGACCTCGAAAAAAAAGGAAAAAAAAGGAAAAAAAGGAACCACGGCAGCCCTGCAACTTTTGCCCTGAAAAAATCGCTCAGAAGGCCAAATTTTCAAAAATTTTCCGGCTTCGCCGGAGATTTTTAGTCGACTTTTGCCTATTTAAGCGCTATTTTTGCACTAAAAATGAACTTTTTTGGGGATTACTATAAAAACAGCGCTATTTTTAGCATGTTTTTAGACAAATTTTCGCCCCCCCCAAGAATGACTCGCCCCCGAGGGGCCCCCCCAAAGAGCCCCCCCAAGAAAAATTCCCTAGAATAAGCCCAGGAATCTACAACCTACTTTCACTCAGACGACCCCATCCTGTTGTAACACAAAGACTACCAGGAGGCGGTGAGAATGTAGGCAAACAGGCAGGATAGATAGCGTCCGTTAGATTGATGGATCTTTCCAGACGCAGCAGACCTACATCGTAAGACCTGGGCATTGGACGATTAAACAATGGATGAAGAAGCACCTTGGATACGCCCACCTTTTCCTGCGTCGAATCAACGGCATAAAAATAATGCGATCCGAGGATGATTTCGTAGTTGCGAGGATTACGACTAAAACAAACAGCACAGACAAAAACAAGGTATAATTACGATAAAGGCTAGACACGTCGATGCGAATTTTGAAGGAAAGTCTAACGGGAGGGAAAGGCTGACGAAAAACAGGCTTTTCTGAAACTATGCCATAAACACGGGTTGAACGATGTGATTGACCACTCTTTTCCTTCCAGACACAAGTACGGAACGACTGAACGAACTCCTTCGGTTGAGATTGTCATTGAGACAAAATGTAAGCATAAAACTCCCGTTTCAGCAATTTTGACCAGAAATCAAAGAACGGTTATAAAGTACAGAATACGTACTCTTCAAAATTTCCAAAACTATGTATAATATGCTAACGAGATTATATATATTACGTATATATGTCTGGGGTTTCTCTACTGGGGGGGGGTGGGTTTGGGCGCCCCGCCAGTTTTTTGGGCTTCCCCCCACTCACCATATGGTGCCCAGAAATTGCCAAATTTTTAGGATTTTTTGTCAAAATTTTCAAAAATTTTCCGGCTCCGCCGGAAATTTGTATTAAAAAACTCGTCTATTTTGGTGCCGAAACTTAATTTTTGAGCACTTTTTAAGCTCAATAATATATAGTAGTATGTGTAGAAAACGGGCTTTTTATACTGTATTTTTGGCATTTTTAGCCCATTTTATTCCCCCCCACTTTTGGACCTCCCCCCCACTCTCCCCCCACTTATTTTTGCCTAAAAACCCCCAGTATGTTTTAAATGCCAACCAAAGATTAAGTTGTATAAAACACCTACCTTAATACTATGCAATGTCCAGCCGTGGCAACCCACTGTTTGTCAATCAGAGTCGCTCCACACTTCGGCATTCCCCGAAACAAAAGTGTAGCCTGCCACGGCCAGGAATGAGGCTTTGCACTGCGACCGCCAACAATTCTATTCCCATAAGCTTTGAAGGCAATAAAGCTTCGAGCTGAAGGATCCGATACAATAGGAGAAAGGCCGCAATTTTTCTGATCCAACAATCCTAAAATCAACATTATGATAATGTAGTAGCTCCCCCACCCAATGTCTGGTTGGTATATATGGTAAAAGTTTCTCCTCTTTAAAGCGGTATATATACATACTTAATTATTCGCATAGACACCCTAACAGAGTGAGTTGTCCCTAGCCTAACCCGATTTTCAAAAAACCCTACTTCTGTAAAACAAAATGTCTTTTAGATTTATATATACGTACGTTCTTGAGACAGCGCTTCTTTTATACAACCCTCCTGCGAGACAAACCACACTGTGCATATATTATAGAAGAATAAAAATGCTCCGATGGAGCATGAAAAATGCAATATGGGTGACACTGGGTTTTAAGCGGACAGAGGACTAGGTTTTAAAACGTTAATATGGGAGGGGCAGGTTGTAAATGCCAGGAGGACTAGGTTAAAACCGCACTAATATGGACCGGCTTCGCTGAACAACCCATATTCGCGAAAATTGCCCGGACTGATGCTGGTGGCAGTTCTTCAGTAACAGTTTACCAATTTGTGAGCATAGTTCTGCGTCTGCAACTATATATATATATATATATATATATATATATATATATATATAGTTGTATTCGTAATACTTAATAATTACATAATTAATACAACTTACTGGCATTTTTAGGGTTTTGAAAGTGGGGGGGAAGTGGGGGGGCTTCCGAAAAGTGGGGGGGGCGACCCAAAGGTAAAATACACCGGAATTTTTAGCGAAAAATTAGCTTTTTTAAGGTAAAAACGCAAAAAATCGCTGTTTTTAAGCTTAAAATGAGCTTATAAGTCCATAAATTAGCTAAAAATTGAGAAAAGTTTTGAAAATTTGACCTCAAAAACCTAATTTTTTGACACTTTTGGGCGACCCCAAAAAAAGTGGGTGGGGGTTTGCCGAAAAGTGGGGGGGGGCTCCGAAAAGTGGAGGGGGAACCGAAAAGTGGGGGGGGGGCCAACTAAAAAATGCTAGACTTACAACCCAACTTAATTTAATTTAATTAATGCATATAATCCAACACTTAACACAACATATGCAGTAAAAATTGGTGTCACAAATCCCGCTCTGGCAGCTCAGTATAAAACGCTTGAAGTATATATATACATATATATATATAAAGCATAATATTTCAAAATCAGCAAGCTCGCCTGGAAAGCTGACGAATTTAGAACTTAAGACAATAAAGGTCAAATGCGGAGTGGAGTATGCGTACCCGCGAATATGGGTTGTTCAGCGAAGCTGGTCCATATTAGTGCGCTTTTAACCTAGTCCTCCTGGCATTTACAACCTGCCCCTCCCATATTAACGTTTTAAAAACTAGTCCTCTGTCCGCTTAAAACCCAGCAGGCGCGTAGCCAGGGGGGGGGGGCGAGGGGGGCATGCCCCCCCCCGAAATCGGGGGCGAAAGAGAAAGTTTTAACACCAAATGAGAATTCTTATCGATATTTCCAAAAAACATTAGCCTGCGGCGCTAATTTTCCACGAAAATACCACAAAAATAGCAGCTTGCACTTGAAACCGGATTCTACATACAGGTTCCGATTCAGCACTAATTTCTGATAAATTTTGGCTTGCCCCCCTCCGAAATTTTTTTCTGGCTACGCTAGTGAAACCCAGTGTCACCCATATTGCATTTTTCATGCTCCATCAGAGCATTTTTAATCTTGTCCTATTTCATTTTTAAGGTTCCCAGTAAACCTTAAGCAAAATGTTAAAGCTTTATGAAAGAAGCTTTAAAAGTTCCCCCAATAATTACGTAACAGTCAACCAAGCCATAGAACAAAGAAGCTTGAAAAGTACCAATTTCTCCATTTTTCTTGATTTTGGCAGAAAAACTCTCATCTACTACAAATAAGAATATTTTAGAAAGTTGCAGAAAGTTATCTGTAGTTTGTTATAAGCCATGCTGTACTTCCGCAGCACTCAACTGCAGCGCAACCAAACGCAAGCGTCACTGCCAAAGTAGTAGACTTATTCGGCATGATTTATAATGTTATCATGCACGTGCCTGCAGAATTTCAGGCGATTGCTATTTATCTGTTGCTAGTATCAGGCCGTGCTGTACTTGAGCAGCCACTCTACTGCAGCGCAACCAGATGCAAATTATACTGTCGATGACACAAACTTATATATACGGCACGATTTCAATTGCTCTTCTGCAGTTATATGCGAAATTTTGGACAATTGCAACGTATCTAGCTAGTTATAGGCCGTGCTGTACTTGAGCAGCACTCTACTGCATCGCAACCAGATGCAAACTTTACTGTCAGTGAAAGAAGCTTATTCTGTACGATTTCTAATGCTCTGCCGTACTAATAAGCAAAATTTCGGACGATTGCAACTTTTGTGTAGCTAGTTATAGGCCGTGCTGTACTTCAGCAGCACTCTACTGCAGCGCAACTAGACGCAAACGTCACTGCCTAAAAAGGAGATTTATACGGCATCATTTCCAATGCTATTCTGCACGTGTCTGCAGAATTTCAGACGATTGCAACTTTTGTGTAGCTAGTTATAAGCCGTGCTGTACTTCAGCAGCACTCTACTGCAGCGCAACTAGACGCAAACATCACTGCCAAAAAGGATACTTATACGGCATGATTTCCAATGCTATTCTGCACGTGCCTGCAGAATTTCAGACGATTGCAAGTTATTTGTAGTTAGTTATAGGCCGTGCTGTACTTCTGCAGCACTCTACTGCAGCGCAACCATATAGTAACATCGTAATAAGTATACGAAACCTATCTATAATAGTTTGTCATGTCCTAAACTATCTGTATGCCGAATTTCAAATGCCAGTGACAAATGAATAACTTGTTATCGCCGGTGGTGTGTTTTAGGACAGCACATACAGCACGGTGGAAGCTAGAGAGTGCACCAACTAACATAGCTACAGTTACCCCCTACTACAGACACAATTATCACCAAGTTTAATATGTTTAGCCGTTTACAGTAAGTCTGCAGACAGCGTGCTACGGTTGCTGCATAGCAGTACAGCACGATAGCAGCACTGCACAGCGCTGCGACTATGCTCATCGTTTTCAGCGACCTCGATAACCCTTATATGCGTTCCACTATATGGCCCAAAACAGCATACGTATTTAGGCCTATTTTTGACTATTTCCCGTAGAGTTGGGACTTAGAAATTTTCCGAAAATGGCTATTCGGCCGGACCAACTTTGGGCCGGCCGCCTAAACGATCCCGGACAGATAACGAAAAGCGCCCTCGTTATGACACGCTACCCATCCCAAAGTTTCTTATGCAACAAGCCGAGTCTCTCTAGCTTGTTCCCTGACACCTGTAGCCGCGACACAAAATTGGCCTTTTTTGGCCATCTTAGCGGTCAGGCCAGCTTTGGCCGGCCGCACAGGTGGCCGGCCGGGCCGGGCAACGGAAAATTGTCCAAAAGGTCAGTTAACACAAATACTACTCTCAGAAAAACCAAACTTCACCGGCTGAAAATGCCCACATCGTTCAGTTTGTGAGTTAGACTAAAACGGCTTCCCCAAGCGTGACTTACACGGAAAAAAAACAAACGGACCTAACTTGTCCGGAAGCGAAAATTTCCAAAGTTTAAAATTTTGACCAAAACTTTTTTGCTACTTGTTGTACTCGTCGTGCTGATTCCAACGATACCAAATTTGTCTAGTTTGATTGAGTATATATTTAGCTGGCACGGCGCTCGAACGGGTCTCTAAGGGCCGCGCTGAGCCTTTTACACCCATATTATAGGGGGAGCGCTATCGCGCCCCCCTATAATAATTATTATAACAAATACATGCATCCGTTATAAATATTATGCACTTACCAAAAACACATGTTACAAAACTAAGAATGAACAAGATACATAGGCACATGTCTAAAAACAATTAAATATATATGTTGCATTGAATGTGTACAATCATTGAATGTATACATTCAATGGCCAAATCATTGAATGTGTACATTCAATGGCCAAATCATTGAATGTGTACATTCAATGATTATTGTCATTGAATGTATACATTCAATGATAAACTTATTGAATGTATATACACATTCAATGACCTGAATCATTGAAAGTGAAACTTGACACATTATTTCGCTCCTAATTTAAAGTTCAAAGCAACTAAAATATCTATAACGAACCAAAACATTTTTCTCTTCGATTTTGCTGAATATTTGTATTGGGATCAGGATTTTATCGAAAATTCTGATTTTTCCTATTTTTTGCAATAAAAATTCGTGCATTTTTCTTTCTTGTCAAAATTCACCCAGAAAACATCACAACACCCTTAGACGAATAAAATCAGCAGCCAACAGCTACCGTTGTTTGGCCGACGCACAACATTATTTAGTCGGAAGTTATGTATTAAAAATCTCCATTAGATTAATTAACCAGTTGACTGAAAGACAGGTTTTATAAACGATCAGAAATCAGTAATCAGTAAGTTTCCGTTGCACAAGACTACTGATTACTGATTACGTGAGAAATACACGTCTTCATACACATTTACTGATTACTGATTAGATAAGAAATGCAAGTCCATATATGCAACTTTTCAGCAAAATCGAAGACAAAAAATTTTTTGGTTCGTTATAGATATTTTAGTTGCTTTGAACTTTAAATTAGGAGCGAAATAATGTGTCAAGTTTCACTTTCAATCATTGAAAGTGAAACTTGACACATTATTTCGCTAGTTGCAAAGTTGCATATATGGACTTGCATTTCTTATCTAATCAGTAATCAGTAAATGTGTATGAAGACGTGTATTTCTCACGTAATCAGTAATCAGTAGTCTTGTGCAACGGAAACTTACTGATTACTGATTTCTGATAACTAAATACTGATTAAAAGTAGGTGCAACAGGGCCTTGGGCTAGAAAGTCTTCTTATAAAGATTCTGAATTTTAATTTTAATTTTCATTCAAATTAAAGTTTTTAGAAGACCAAATCACAACATCGCTCCTGCCCTGCTAGGAGAGGCTACAACGCTGTTAAGTTTCGAATCCCCGCTGTCACACAGCTTTCACAAATCCCCAAAGGCTCACTGTGGGCTCTAGCCAACCCAATCTAGCCAAGTTATATATCTATCCTTAGCTGGTCAGTAAATGGGTACCACCGCGGTCTAGGAGCAGGAGTCTGTATTTTTAACATAATGCCTGATGAAGGGCACATCAACATCTGAGTTGTCTGTCCAGCTTCGGGCTGTGAATCCTACATACGCACCCTAACCTTACTTTGGAATTCTCTGCAGGGGTCACTTTCCCTTTACCTTAATACCATTATATTAATTGATTGATTAATTGATTGATTGAATTGACAAAAAAGAAAAATGTACGAATTTTTATTTCAAAAAATAGGACAAATAAGAATTTTCGATAAAATCCTGATCCCAATACAAATATTCAGCAAAATCGAAGAGAAAAATGTTTTGGTTCGTTATAGATATTTTAGTTGCTTTGAACTTTAAATTAGGAGCGAAATAATGTGTCAAGTTTCACTTTCAATGATTCAGGTCATTGAATGTGTACATTCAATAAGTTTATCATTGAATGTATACATTCAATGACAATAATCATTGAATGTTACACATTCAATGATTTGGCCATTGAATGTACACATTCAATGATTTGGCCATTGAATGTATACATTCAATGATTGTACACATTCAATGCAACATATACATAACGATTATTTGGACCACGACAATTGAAAGATTGTAAAAGCATGTGCGGGGCAAGTTCTTCAAGGTTTCTTTCTATCTGCATGGATCGTGCGAATCCGCACGCGAATCATTTGCATCACACATTATATAACATACAATCAGGTCCAGACATGTGCAGGAGGCGAAATTTTTGGGGGGGGGGGGGTTGAACCGAATGTAGAATTTCAGTTTCTTGCCCAAAAAACCAGGGTGACGTTTCAAAAGACGCTCCTAAGCTTGGGAGCGCTCCGAAGTCGGGCTTAGGCAGCTAATCAAGAGCTGTCGTTTCAAAATATGCTCCTAACTTAGGAACGAGTACCACTGCTACTAACTTTTCTTCTAAGTTAGGAGAATATCAGAGTAAATTTAGGAGAATCTTTTTAAATACGCAACGCCGCTAGCCTGCTCCTAAAACGTTCCAAAATATTCTCATTAATGAAGCGACTCCAGGTCTGCCTAGTCTAGGCCAAAATTTACGGGAGGATATTGGAGGGGAGGCTCGAAGACCCCCATAGCTGGGGGGGCACATTTCTGAAAAATATTTAGGTTTTATGTGTAGAAACTACTAAAAATAGCTAAAAACAACTGATTTTAGGTGTTTTAAGCTAACTTAGCGAAGATATTATCGTAACAAATCCGGTGAAGCCGCAAAATGTTTTGAAATATTAGGGTAAAAATTGTAAAACTTGACAATTGTTTCACTTATGGTGGCGAGTGAGAACTGATGGGGGGATGGGGTGACTCGAATGGGGGGACCTTCCGAATCGGGGGCGGCCCCACAGCCCTCCCTCCTGTAGAAGTAAGCTAACCAGATACACGTGTCACCACTAGCGTAGCCAGGAAAAAGTTTCGGAGGGGGGCAAGTAAAAAATGATCTGAAATTTCTACCGCAATGGAACTACTGGAGGCAAATTTCAAGCAAAATCTAGTGCTTTTAAACAATCAGAACACCTTAGAGAAATAAATGAGAAAATAATGAGAAAACAATTGGCACATTTTTCTAATTGCTTTTTAGAAATGGGCTTCGTGTGGGCCAGAGTCAGAAGTTTTTGAATGTAATTGTATGCACACAGGCCCGCTTCCAGGATTTTGAAAAGGGGGGGGGTCCACGGTAAAATACATCGGGGGGTCTGGGGGGCTAGTTGAAGAATTTTTGCATTTTTGCCCAAAAATCGTACATTGGATGTTTATTTCTCGAAAAAAGTAAATTATCGCGCCGAAGGCGCGAAAATTTTTTAAAAATAGCTGTTTTTGCTATACAAATTATACAAATGGCAAAAATTTTCTATTTTGTCATCCCAAAGGGGGGGGGTCTAGACCCCTTGAAACCCCTCCGAGCAATACGTAA